>JANTCA010003705.1:0-10610 GCA_024741275.1 Chironex yamaguchii | reverse complement strand
AGATGAGTTCCATGGTATTCTGAAAAAGCTTTCATTAGAAAACTACACTGCTAAGTTCGAGGAGGAAGAAGTGAGTATATCTTGGCTGACTATGGTGAAGCCTTGACGATTTCTGCGATTCCAATCGCCTTTGTAAATTTATTGACTTGAACGTGGCGTCCATCTGAATCTGTTTTGTCTTGGGGCCAGACAGCTGGGTAAGCATAGTGAATACTACAGTAGTCGGCGGGCCCACATATAGCACAATGTGTCTAACTATGTGTTCCATAATGTATCCCGCAAGTGCTAAGAACTAAACAGGGAAGGATTATGTATAGTTTTTAAAGTCTTTTGTATGACGCGGTCGTGGATTCGACCCAACAACCTTGCGCACAGAGTGACAACTTAACCAATATGCTATTTCTGCGATACGAGTGAAAATGATGCACTATTATACCGGGGGGATGTCCAAATTCTCCAACTACACCCTTAGCCCTCTCGTTTTGTTTCATTAGCAGGAACTACTGGAAAGCAATGCCAACAATGGACTTCAGCAGCGAGGGAACAAGTTCTAGTCGATGATCCCACCCTGATCACCCTGAACCCACCTTGAACCCACCTTGAGCACACCTTGAGTACACCTTGAACCCACCTTGAGCACACCTTGAGTACACCTTGAACCCACCTTGAGCACACCTTGAGCACACCTTGAGCACACCATCAAGATTCCCTAGCCACGCCACATGTAGGATGGTCACATTTGATATTAAGAAATAACGCATACTGCAGCTTGGTTTCTTCACTCCAGGCCATAACCACGAGAGGCACAGTGGTTAGACAGTAATTGATTGATTATGTCATAAGTCATAGTTTAAAACGTATTATTTAAAGTGTCTTAAGTAAAATTGACATCTATAAAGCTTTTCGTCTGACACTGATCACATAGATTCGTCAGAATACAGCAACAGAAAGCATAGCAGAATTTGTAGTGCTGACCACCATTTTACTTGTTCTTTCATTTCTTTGTGCCTTCTCTCTTTGTCTTCTCTCGCCCAATACTTCGTTTGTTGCTTTTCTTATCGGTCAATTTTTGATCATACCTTACATGACAAATTCTGCTATGTTTTCTGTTACTGTATTCTGACCAATCTATGTGATCAGTGTCAGACGAAAAGCTTTATAGATGACAATTTTACTTGAAGACGGTTTTTAAGTTTTGTAGGCTACTATTAGGAATCTTTTTTATTTAAAGTGTCTTGTCACCTATGGACAAAAAGTAATAAGCTGAATGACTTTGTGCAGACAGAATAAGGTTTTAAGGAACGTATGAGATATCAGCTATATGTGCAGTACCTGACTTCTTTGCTTGCCAAGTTTACTCTATTGTCTGGCATTTGATTCTGTGTTTTTATTAACCTTCTATGTTTTCAAGTCTTATTTTATGTTGTTGTTGAATATGTTTATGCTCATGCATCGTAATTTGACTAGTTGCTAAAATCTCAGCTGGACATCGTCTAACAGTTAAAATTTTGAAACCCGCAAGGCTCGTGTTGTTGATAGCTCCATGGCCCGAGCAGGCTCTCGACGGGTCTGTGAATTTACGCAGCGTTCAAGTCAACCCTGAAGTATGCGATAAACCTGTCCATTATTGGCAAGAGGTGACGTTTGCCTTTTAATGGTCAAATATAGGCCAGTTTCATATTTTATTGAACACGCCGAAATCCCTTGCACACAATGTACCTTTGGCTTATTTTGGTATGTGTGTGTAAAGTTGCAATTGGCTTAAATCAACTGCATTGATTCGCCAAATTCAGGCGATGTGCTGGGTGCTCGTTTTTCCTTAGATCGTCTAGTTTCATCTTTCTATCTTTTAAAAATGTGGGTTCCGGATTACCATTCTCATGGATTCGTCAATGTCTGTAACTAGTTGTTAACGCCGATGCTGTGCTTAAATTATTTCTATTCTGATATTTATATTGCGTGGATAGTCGACAAGGATTCCCCTAGTTATTTTGAGAGTCAAGAAGGGGTGATCATTAAACTGGTATTTTAGGACTTCGACAGACCACGTGATAAGCCACCCCCAACATCCCCATGTGTCTACTCATTTACACCTCCATTATTTGACACACCCACGCCATAGCTTGTATATATAATTTTTTTCATTGCAGCTATTTATGAACAAAGTAAGCCTGGGGAAGATAGAAAATTAGGGTTCATGCATGTATCCACCGTTCGGTAAGGGGAGTGTGTATGGTCTATGCTCGATGTTTTAAGACATTCCTTGTAAAAGGTAGGGTCCTCTTGTCGACGTCATTACATGGATTTCTCTTGATTTGCTCAAAATGGTTCTTCAGTCACTTTAAATGGCAAATTAACGACTACAACAATGTGTGTATACATACACATATACGTATATGTACATATATCTATAGACACTTCTATGTACAGAGCACGGATAAATCCTAGCACATAGATGTATGCTATATATACACATATGTAGTTGATTAGCTCACTCTTCAGTTGGTTTTTTTATTTTTCTCTGGAGAGTGAACTAATTACAAAACAGGCTTGTAGGGATAAAATTGTAAAAGATGTGCCTTCTCCTTACTTCAACATGTATTCCACACTCGTCGTATTTAAAAATATACATTTATTGCCTCTACAACCTCTTCCATAACAACATCTCCTGCTTTTCCCGTTCTGATGACTTGCCCTTTCAAAGCTAGGTCTTTCTGCCTTTTTCCTCTTTTTAATATAATTAATCATTCCTTTGGTATCTATTCCGTTTAGCTCATTGTCCGCCATGGCCGTCACTTCGCTGAAACTTCGTTCTTTTCATTTGTCAAAAACTCATGATGTGCACGACCCAGTTTTGAGATCCTATTAACCATCAAAAATGAGATCTTCCTGTTTCAATAAGTAGTGTAAGATTTCTCGACGTGGCATTGTTGATTCAAAATTGAGTATAATGTGAACAGGGTTTCCTCACCTTATGATTGTTCTCACTAACTTCACGTTGTGGTTTCGTCAACTCAAAATGTATTCTACTCGAGCCTAATGTGTTACGGTGTAGGAAAGAAAAGTTTGCTGACTTATCGAGGTTTAAAGTAGTATTTTAAGCACTAGTATTTTTTATTACGAATCCCGTAATTCTGCAATCCTGATGGCCGTACATGCTCGAATATCTGACCAAAGAAAAACTCCTTTCTTTCTCGCGCAGTGAGGTATACCTAAAACGAAAGATTCTGAATATGGGTATTTGGTATGATGTTGCCTTGTGAAAGGATGCCACAGCTTGTCAAAGGTAAGCAGAGAAATTATGCTGGTTAGCTAAACGCTTGCAATGACTATAGTTAAACGAAACCCATATAGTTAATACGGTTACGGTGATATGCTTGAGATCAGATTCATCTTGATCAATTAGACAATTGTCTTGAATCTGTAGATAGTACGCAAGCATGGGGCTCTTGGCCTACTTGCGAACTTTCATTCGACTTAAATCACCAATTGACAGTATATTATTTACGAGTTCAAAATGGCTGTAGTTATTCTATCAATATTGAATTGCGTAAACATTTGGTTATTATACCTGTTGGGAGTTTAGTTTGACCGGAAGTGAGATAACTAAACATGTTTTTCTTTTTAAGAAATCGTTAGGGTCAACTGTTTGGTGCTTGAGATTGACACCCCTCATACTCATACCCTAATTTCTGTTCTTAAGATTTAATCCAAGATGTAAATAAATCTTGGATGTGCCAGGGATTGGAATATGGAGCAGTTTCTTCAGACATCCCTCCCGGCCTTGTTACTTATAATAGTTTGCCTCTGCGTGGTAATTTCCACAACAATGGTAAATGAAAAAAAGCCGGACCCAGTTGATAATTCAATTGTTCGCGGGGTCTATCCATGGTAGGAGGTAATACGTCGTGTGAGGCGGGGCTAATTGATTGTTTCGGGGAGCCTTGCGCCAGAAAGTTTGGATAAAGAATCCTTACCCTGGAGACAACGATTGTTGTCGTATAAATAATTTGTCTCGTGGACACATCAGTCCTCATCGTGGACACATAATGACTCATAGGGAACACATCAGGTCGCAATCCTTACAGAAAACACATCAATCCTCGTCATGGTCACATTGATCCTCATCTTGAACTTATCGACCATCATAGAAAACACGTCAGTGCTTATCATGGACAGATCGATCCCTATAGGAAACAGACCAATCCTTATCGTGGACACATCGATCCTTATCTGCGTCGTGGATGTATCAGTCTCTCTCGTGAAGACAACAGTCCTCGATATGGACAGATTAGTCCTCATTGTGCATACATCAAGCCTAATCGAGAACACAACAATCCTCTTCGTGGACAAATGAATCCTCGTTGTGGATACATCAAGTCTTATCGAGAACACAACAATCTTCTTCGTGGACAGACGAATCCTCATTGTGGATACATCAAGCCTTATCTAGAACACAACAATCCTCTTCGTGGACAGACGAATCCTCATCGTGGATACATCAAGCCTTATCGAGAACACAACAATCCTCTTCGTGGACATACGAATCCTCATCATGGATGCGTCATGCCTTATTGAGAACACAACAATCCTCTTCGTGGACAGACGAATCCTCATTGTGGATACATCAAACCTTATCGAGAACACAACAATCCTCTTCGTGGACCGACGAATCCTCATTGTGGATATATTAAACCTTATCGAGAACACAACAAATAGATACTTGGATGAATGAATAAATAAATGCATAAGTAAGCTTATGAATGATCGAATGAATAAAGAAAGAAAGAAAGAAAGAAAGCAAGCAAGCAAGAAAGAAGCAAACAAACAAATACTTAATTAAACGAAAAAAGATATATAAAGAATAAAGCAAATTCAGCAAATAGATACTTGAATGAATGAATAAATGAACAAATGAATAAATAGATAAATAAATAAATAAATAAATAAACGAATGAATGATCGAGTGAATAAATAAATGCTTAATTAAAGGGAAAAAAGTTGAGCGGATCTGCAAATAGATCCTTAATGAATGGATAAAGAAATAAATGAACGAATGAATGGTCGAATAAATAAACGAATAAATAAAAAGATGAATAGGTAAATAAATGAATGAACAAACAAATAAATGAATCAATGAGGAAAATATGAAGAGATATATAAGCGAATGAACAAACGAATAGATGAATCAATGAATCCTTAAGCAGATAGAGAAATGAAGAAGAGAGTAAAGAAACGAAGTCAGCACCTCAATCACAAATCAGTTAAATGTATTCCATATTAAGACGGTCCATCCATCCGAACACAAAGGTTCGGTGACATTCCTAGTATCCCGAATCAAAACCCTACAGTGGGTAATTCAACTTTCATCGATAATTCGTCCGTTTCCTTCGTCAGTGTCAGATAATTGTATGTACATGAAACGTTAGACAATGTGAGACCACAACATAGGAAAAAAATGGTACCACCGAGCCTCAACCAGGGAATCGAGACACTGATATACGGAATGGAGAGAACGATTTAACCAATTTTACGGATCATGAAGGTGCCTCTTGAGGTCCCTACGTAGAAACAGTTGAAAAGTAAGCTTTACAAAATAAATACGCTGCAAGATGTAACTTAACTGGGTTTTTTTGAGAGAAAACAATTTATTCGTGAATGCTCCACTTTGGGGTTCGAGCTTAAATCTACGTACTGCAGTACTTGATTAGACCACGTGCAAATGTCTTTTTTCATACTTTCCACTGCACTTGGCTTCTGGGGTAGGTGACCGGGGCCGTACTCCTTAGATCTTACTTGTGATATCCTATCAATGTCCTCGAAACTGAATGAGAAAATCTCCAAGGTTTGAGGAGTGCCCTTTCTTCACCTGCACACCAAATCGTAAAATAGAGGAAACGAAGCAATATGTATGGCAGAGCGCAAACCTCCGCCAAGCCAACGGTGTTAGGGGATGTTCCCAGTTTCTGAAAAATTCGAATGACCTGAAGTAACAAGTGTCATGGCTGCAGGGTCTTTGCGTCATCGATATCCTTGCCAGTTGTGTTTTCACGAAAATATCCTTACCAAATATAGGCTTTTCTAATAGCCGCCATGGTGACTGGGTTATCCCCTTGGAGACTTGCTCACTTGCTGTTGTTTTATGAAGGTATTATTACCGAAAGTTCAAAGTTGTCCAGAATTCTGGATATTACCAGAAAAAATCAAAGCCAAAAGAAGAACCAATTAGTGCTAATCAGGCGTATGGTGAAAATTCAGAGTGATACGTAAGCAACTTTTTTAGGTTTTCGGCAAACTAACCAACCGACAAACATACCATGGTGAAAACATAACCTCTTTGGCGGAGGTAATAAATGGTTGATTAATTCGATAGAGGTTAAATGTGGCGACGAAATGGTGGATGAAGAAAGTTCCAATAAAGGCAAGAAATGAGCAGTTTGTTGCGCATTTAAGTTCGTTCGGGCCCTTTGACTAAACGAGGATGTTCTATGCTAGATACAAAAATGCAGTATCTCAATTTGTAGTATATAGGGTATGCTTTAGGGTTGACTAGTGCTACTCAGTACAGTATTCAAAGCGTCACTTGCATAGTTTGATGAGTGGATCCATGTAAAGTGAAAAAGACGTAGACTATTTACCCAAATTGATATTGTCCTCAGCAATTATTTAATGAATAGGCCTTGCATTTACATTTTTCGTTTTCGGAATTAAATGTTTGAGCAGTTGATTAAACAAACTAAACCTATTTGCCCTTGTAATGTCTTATTATAAAGAGACGCTGTTGACAACTCAGGAGCTACAGGTGTTTTTTGTTGCAGAGAGTGAACAGCAGTGTACTGATAACAAGCTAGGGCTAGACCGAGAGATTATACACCAGGGAGGTTATGTTTTGCTTGCGATGAATGGTCTCTTTTTCTGTTTGTTAACAGCGTAGTTCAAAATGTTATGGATGGATTTTGACGACATTTTTAGGATAGGTCAGAAATAGCCTCGTTTACAACATGTAAGGTTTTGGTGGTCAACCGGATCACCGTCTGGATTTTGGATCCCATTTTCGGTAATCAAACCCTCATAGTGCTAGTGAGGATGTCTGTGGGGATAACCTAGTTACCATATTTGGTAATGATATCTTTATAAAAGTCCTCTACCCGGTAATACCTGTGGGGAAAACCATCGTGGGGGAAACCCGTTATTTCAATGATAATACCGGGTGGGGAAAGCTAGAAATGAGGCGCAAAATTTACGCCGGTGAAAATTGTTTATTTTCATGCTAAATGTTAAACTTTAATTCTACAACTGGTCAGAAACAGAACTCTCAGGCATGTTAAGGTGCAAAGTCAAACGTTTGTGTACCTAAAGCCGTCCGCTTTTTGAAAAACGCATCTCCTTTTGGTCCGGAAAATTAAAAGAAAATCACTGGAGACCAAAAAGTTGCTTATGTCGACATTTGTTGTGAAGGATAGAAGACGAGAAAATCGTACAGGTAAGTGAGGTAAATTATTTGGCCTCAAAGCACGTAGGTGCAACTGCCCGTATTTTAACACGATTCATATTAAAGTTGTATGGCCTGACCGGACAGGTTGTTTTACATCTGGTTACCAGTAGACAGAAGTGGAAGTTATGGTTCACGACTTCCTGAGCTGAGAACCTAGGCCTCCTGACTGCAAACCCGACGTCTTTCCAACAGAGCTATATAGCTTTTTACGAAAGGTTCAAAGTCGCGTAATCATTTAACCCTGATCGTCAGTTTATGTTATTGGTGTCTGTCTGTTGGCGTACTTCAAGCGGTAGGTGTTCTTTGGTTACAAAGCACCCATTTATTCTCGGTAGTAGGAGTTCCATAGATAGGTTGAGTTTACAAGTTTCGTAGACAGGTTCAGTAGGCAGGATGGTCTTGTGTAGCAAACAAGAGTAAAATTGTGAATGTGAGCACAAGGATCTCCTGGCTGCTGTAAAGAACTCAGTAGAAATAGTGCAAGGATCTGCTACTCAGGATGGATTTGCACAAAATTGTATTTTCCGCTCGAGCGCAAAATTCTCGCGAGTACCCGTAAGTATCTTAGCAACTGCCACTTAAATTCTTTATTGCTTTCAGTGAATTGCAACCAAATTGAGCTTTTGCGGTAGCTCCTATCGATTTCCATATAAACAAATATTATTTATGTCTAAATAAAAGATATTTGGTGAAATTACGTTACTGAACACAGCAATCGGAACAGTTTACAGCATCCGTCATTCCTTTTCTTCAGTGCGCGTTTTTCCGCTATGCTTTGTTCTGCTCCGTCAATATTTGATACTGTAATCTTCCTGTAAATCGCGTTTTTTTTCATGGCGTTACACACTTCCAGGGTAGGACTTAGACCTCATCCTGTCATGTACGTGATCAGAGACTGACTGACATGTGACCTTGAAAGCATATGATTGGAGATCGCAAACAGTTTAGATGTTAACTCGAATGTTTGAGTGAAGCATTGCCAAGTGTACAGTGGAGCAACAGGGATTAAAGGAAATGTTACTGAAATTCTGACCACCCCCATCTAATGACCTGAAAGAGGATAGAGGGAAATATGACTGGATTTCTGATCACCCACATCTAGTGATCTTGGGAAAGTCCACCCTCGCAAACTACAATTCTTAGGCGACCAGACAATTAGGAGCAATGAACGGCAGAGCAACCCGGTGGGAGGTAATTTTATTGGAATCCCGACCACCTACATCTGAAGACACTGGAAAAATCCACCTTCGCAAACAACTTTTCTCAGAGGACCGGACAATCAGGAGCAACGACCAGCGGAGCAACAGGTCTGGAGGTAATTTTATTGGAATTCCGACCGCCTGGATCTAATAACCTCCTGAAAAAGTTCACCTTGGTAAACTGCCTTTTTCATAGGAGCGGACAATCAGGAGCAGCGGATAGCAAAGCGTCAGGGTTGCAAAGGAATTTCGTTGGAATTCCGACTACCCACATCCTGTCTCTCATTAAAATTCCTTCTTCTTTAACTACTATTCTCAGAAGGCCAGACAATAAGTAGCAGCGGACGTGAAAGCTACAAGGTTGGAGGGAACCTTATTTAAGTTCCGGCCGTCCGCATTATGACCCAAGGATGAATAGAAATCTGGGGCAGGTTGATCAACATTGGTCAAGTGACTAGCACATGACTTTTAATCCCATTTGCAAAGGCCATAACTGTCACGGAGCCTCAGTGCAATTTGTTATAGCTTACTATGACACGTAAGTTTATTATGACGCTCTGATAAGTGCAGGCAGCCTCTGGTGTATGATTCATAATCCTTGTAATCTGAACCATTGGGACCCAGATCTGTCGATTTTTGTCTTGCTTTAAGTTGTCTTTCCCAGTGTAATACTATGAGATGAGTAAAATTAAAGAATATCTCAGGCTTTTTTGTAATCTCTGTAAACGTGCCCGCGTTCTTGTTAGCAGTATCCATAATCGTGTGATTTGTTGTCGTCATAACGATGATTTGGAAGTTTAACTTTTTTAAATGCTATTGCTGTCTTTTTGTGACTTTGGGCTCCTGTTAATCTCTCTTAGCAGATGCCGTTGTCTTCTGATGGCTTTGTCTCATAGGCACAGGCGTTAATGTGCAATGTCGTCATTTGCTCGGTTCACTACGCCATGGCTGTTTTTGACTCTGGTTATCTAGAATAAAAAATTAAGTCATTTTTAAGCTACGTCCTTCGGCCAGCTGTTATCAGAACTCCTGAGTAGTAACTTCACAGATCCGAAGGTTAACTCTTGCTCTTGCCAAGGGACTTAAACCTCGTTTTCACGGGTACAGATCCAAAAGAGTACGGATCGATTTTAAATCCGTATCGATTTTGTTAGCGTTTGCATCAGAGTGGATTAATATCGATAAGCGTTTACATAAGACCGGTTCCACTCAATTCTATTCTTCGGCGCTGTGGTAACACCTAGCGGTCACTTTTGATTGGCACAGTAGAGAAACACACCATCATATTTCATGCCCGCTCAACGCTTTTGGAATGCATTTGATGTTTCAATCTATTGCCAAAACTTTATTGGTAAATGTAAAGCTCTGTACAGCAAGGCGTATGAGCCATGTTGATATCCTAGCTACTTGGTTGGGAAGATCCGTCATATTCACGAGGGAGTTAAAGAAGACAAATCCCTCAAGACTGTTTTAAATTGTTTTCTTTCAAGTGTAACACAGGTAGAGAAACACACCACTATGTTTTATGTCCTATCAACGCTCTGAAACACAGTTGATATTATAATCTATTGTCAAAACTTATTGGTAAATGTAAACACTCTGTGCAGTAAGATGTATAAATCATGTTGATGTCCTAGCTACTTGGTTGGGAAGATACGTAATATTCACGAGGGTTTTGAAGAAGACCAATCTCTCAAGACTGTTTTAAATTGTTGTTTTTATAACACAGGTAGTAAAGGTTTGATGGTCAATCAATGCTTTTGAAAGACATTTGATATTTCAATCTAATGTCAAAACTTCATTGGTAAATGTAAATAATGAGCAGCAAGGAGCATAAACCATGTAGATGTCTTAGGTACTCGGTTGGGAAGATCCGTAACTTTCACGAGGGAATCAAAGTAGACACATCTATCAAG
>JANTCA010003703.1:0-10611 GCA_024741275.1 Chironex yamaguchii | reverse complement strand
CTAGACAAGAAAGGAAACAAAGAAAGAGAAAATGAAGAAACAAAACATTATTGGAAGAGTCCAAGTGAAGAAACGAAAGAGTAAGCAGAAAGAGTTCGTACCTTCTGCCCTAACGGCAAAAGACTTTGACTTCCATTAACAGCCAAATAAACACTTGTTCACTATGATTTCTAACTTCTCCTATCCATATGTATATTTTGCCACTAGTTCTTCCATTCTGTGTCTTTCCATAGATCTCTTCTTGCCTTTGTTGTTGTCCTTTTTCTCTGTTCTAATTGTTTCGTCTTTCACTCGTTTGGTCCCGGTCCTCTACCATTTTTTATATATCACCTATGTTTCATGTGTTCCTCATTCTGTCGCATGACTAAGGCCTTGTAGGTTGAAAATTCGCGGATGCATTGTTGCCTTCTTCACAAGGGCGGTACGTTAATTTCACTTCATATTCTAGCCCCAGGCACTACTATTTCATGATGTTGTACTCAATGTTAGACTTCAAAAGACTTTCAGACCAAACAGCCTCCGGAATCTGTCAAGGTTACAGTCTATCTGCTCTTCTTTTTGTACTATATCGTACATACGTCATGAATGTTGCGTAGCAAATTCGACATTAACTGATTCTTTGCTGAAATCGTACATCCAAACAGAACTACACGCGTGTACACAATAATACCTAGCATCCGTGCCATGTATCATAGTCATGTGGCGTGTGTCATGTGACGCTATCAATTCATAGCTCATTCAACCTTCACAATGAATCCCTTAGCAAAGCAAATTGAAAAACTACTACAGAGCTGAATTCTTGACTAAGATATCAACAAAGTTGTAATAGACCCGAATTACGCCAATGACATAATCTTTATCAGGTCATGTCAATCCAAAATCAAATATCAAAGGCCTGATAGATGATTTTACTATGCAAACTGATTTTGAAATCTATCACTGTTAATGAATATTTGCTGAATGAAGTCAAAAGGCTAATAGTTAAGCGAAAGAGAGTATTAGAAACAACAAGAAGAAAGAAGCTACAATGATTTGGCCAAGTATGCAGCAGGACAAGAACTTTAAGAGACACCATCAAGCATAAAGAAGTTTAGGAGATGAGAAGAAGAGAGAGATCCAAAAGAGCTGGGTAAGTGAATTGAAAACTTGGACGAAGAAAAAGTGTCGAGGATTGCATTAGAGAAGAAAACAAAGTAAAAAAAACCGCGAAGAGAGCTATGCAGAAAGAAAGTAAAGAAAAACAGATTCCCAAGAGGTCGAACTTCATCACTGGAGTAGCCTGCCTTACTTCAGCATTTTCATACTAATACTCAATTATATATTGAATTCGTTCCTCTCTAACAGTTTTTTCTCTCAGCGCGCAAGAAAATAAGGAGATCGAAGGTGAGACAAGGAAGAACTGTTTTCTGATAAAATTTTTTCAACAAGAAATATACGTAACCCAACTGTGTAAGCTTCAAGATAAATTATTTGAATATTTATTGATATTCCCATGCTGCCCCAAATTTTTGTCCATAAAACTTCTTTCCCAGTTTGCAATCAACTTCAAACACTAAAGACATGACGGACAGAAAATATCCCGTATTTGTGCTTTTGCATAACGAAATTAAGTATGATTTACTTTCATTTAAAAATGTAGTACTGTTTGACATAATAGATTCATTACAATGCTAACTTAATAATTTAACATTTACTTTATTGAATAATAATGTGCTTCTGCTCTGTTTAATTTAACCAGTCTTATGTTGCTGTTTAATTGCTTAATTTCTGTTTAAGCAAAGCCAAATGCCGTAATAATACTTATACAACATACGCCTTTCTTTTATCCAAAATTGCATCTTTATGAACTTGCATTTTCCTTATGATGACGAAATTTTCAGGGTTTAGCGTACTTAATTTGCTTCGAAGCAAACATTCGTATCCAAGGGGCAAGAAGAAAGGATGTTTGCTTTTGGTGATATTGTCACCGTCGACCTTGGTCATCTTTCAGTAATTCACAAGGATGCACTGTCACAAGACTAGTATAGGAGTAATGAAATACAGAAATTATCCATTTCTCGCTTTTTAAAGAAGAGAACAATCAATTCACGAATTTTCATTCTATAAGGTCTTAGTCTAGCGACTGCCTTAGTCCTATGACTGTGGTATGACTATTGCCTTCAAGATCTAAAATTCGCGGATGGATTGCTCTCTTTTTCAAAAGGATATTAAAGTTTTATATTAAAGTTTTATTTTAAAGTTTTATATTAAAGTTTTATTTTAAAGTTTTATATTAAAGTTTTATGTCAAAAATATATTAGATCTCTATGTCTATTTTGTTCTCTCTCCATAACCTCTTTTTCATGTCCGTGCATTCGAGGTCCTCTTTGTTGGAGTGGCAATCTTGATCAAGGGCAAGATGTCGGGTGACGTGGAGAACGAAGATCCTGAAACCAGTGGAGTTGACGGCCCAACTGAGACTATTACTCCTTTTATTACTCTAGAGGGTAAAGTATATCTTCACTTATTACTTGAGAGTGTAAAATTTTGTAACTAGTGGCGTAACGATACAATAAATTTGTGTGTTGAGGTGTGACATAAAACTTGCTGTCAAAACCTTTTGTTTTTAAAAATTGGGAACTACGGAATACTTCCTCGAATTTTCTCAAGTTCCATAGAAACTAGTGCATGTCTCGATATCTCGCACGTGCAAACTGCCTAAATGCACTTTTACCCTGTCTTAAGCGTGCAATAGATTTGTTTTAATTTTATTTCAAGTCTGTCACTTCAAAATCAATATCAGATGTCAATAAGCTCCAGCTCCACAAGGTCTTAAACTTGCTTGTTGAAAGATAAACTCCGTTGCTGCCACATACAAGCCAAAGAAAAATCAGATTTACTTGTACAGGAAAACAAAGGGGTATTTATTCACAAATAAATAAATGAATTACATTTTAATATACAATTAGATGTAAAAAACCCTTTATGATATTTAATGGACCATTTGTAAATTGTATTACCTTAACCTTCACATTTTGGGTGGGAAAGCTCAACCTGGTATTTTACAGAAATCTTAGTCACTACAATTTTACAATTTTGATTATAGTGTAACATTTTGTTGCCTATGAAACCAAAGTTGTGAGTTGGCCATAAATATTTGCTGATGCTTTAAGTTGCCTCAGTTTCCTGACTGCCTAATTTTTACGCATTCTTGGGAAATGTTTGGTTTTGTAAACACTGCTTTTTGTGGTGTTTATTGTTAATCAATATCAGGCTTTTGTGGAAAGATTATGGCAGGAGTGCGAACTATTGCACACCTGGAGCATGTGGTGGCCTGTGGTGGCACATAGCAACAACCTCCATTTTAAATCAATCAGGGTGTGGAATATTCTGCACACATAGAAAGCTTCAGGCATGTGATTGCACATCTTTCCTAAGGATGTCTGAATATCCTAAAAGCATGTATTGTTAAAAATGGATTAGGTATTGTCAAATCAATTTAAGTTTTTGCAATTAAGAGTGCATAAAAATTAGAGCTCAGTTCTCTGTAACTGTTATGCATTGGTACATAATTTTTATGTGCATGTTTGACACCTAAAGTAATTGTTCTGGCAGGAGCAACTTACATTAAAACATTTCCTGTTGGTGTAAAATAAATTGTTCTCTTCAAACGAAATAGTGAAAACAAGGTAAGTACGATAGGTTAGCCCCACTTAAGAAATATACCATGCATTCATCGTTGAAACCATGACAGAAACAATATTAAGCTCTTCCGATAACTGATCATCATTAATATCCTGAAAATGCTCAGAAATTGTAAACAGTGTTTTTAGGTGAGCACAATGTCAACTGTTGTTGCCTCTAAACCTTGTCACATCAATTATAATATGCCTCATGAAACTGCTATAAAAATCTTAACTAAGAGATTTATTCTGCTCTTGTGATGCTGCCTTTAAAATTATTCACAGTTCAATTGTTTAGGAGCCTCCAATGTTTCTTAAATCACTTTATGATGAATTATACATCTTTCTTTTGTTTCTTAAAAACTACAACTTGTAAGTTGGTAGTAGTACCATTTTGGTGCAGTTTAACTGACCTATGAGACACTGTTTTGGTAAACATGGTAAACAACATTTTGAAACGATTGACTTTTGATTTCATTAATGACTGTGATTCTGCCTTTGGTTGTCCTTCTCATAATAAACAACAAAGCTGGTTACTTTGGAGGTGTAGCAAACATTTGTAAAAATTTGACACCGACCTACTCAGTCGATGCCTGATTTTTATGCACATTATCCTCACTGGAAACTAATTACTATTTCAGAAGCACTTGTTTTAAATGGAAGCACAAAACCAAGGGATAATCTTAAGCAAATAACTTGATGAAAACACAGTAAAGTTACTCAAGTTTGTCGGAAACTTTTTATTTCGACAAATCATACAGCTGGTAATATATTGTCAATTCTGAGGCTACTTTCACAAAAAGCCAAACAACCAAGATATCAAAAGAACGGCCAGAAATAAGGCTTTCTTAGTGTTACCAACCTATGTTATGAAATCCTTTAAGAGGGACCATTAAAACCTGTGCATAAAAATGTGGCAACACTTCCAAATGTGTAAAAATTAGAAAGGTGACTATATTCATTTAACTTCGGCAACCTTTGGGGGTTGCCCATAAAAAGGTCATGGCATGCAATAGTCGTCAACCTGGGCATAGGTCAGATTTTTGGCTAGATCTGTACCTGATTGTCCTTCTCCCAAGTCGATTCTTATCTGCATTAAATGCATAGCTTTTGTGAGGTCACACTGTTTGTCATCAAAAAAGATACCAAAGAAACACGTTGGCCCTGGCAAACGTATCGAGTTGTTGTTGTTATTGCTAGTATAGACCAAGGTAGGCTGTGGAGTCCACAGGTTTCATCCACAGGTTCTGGATTATGAGTTGAGTTAGATCTTGGGGACAGGAGAAGAGGTGCAGGTCATCCAACAAGGAAGTCTGCAGAAGATGTGGCAATCAAGCTCTAGGTTAAAATTACGAACCTAAGGTGGCTGGGCCACATGATCAGAATGCCTGAGAACAGGTTATGCCACCAATTGGGGTCGCAGGTAGTTCCCCAGCATTGGAAGTGCATCAGAAATGCCCCCAAGAAGACATGGAGGTCTACTGTGATCCAAAGCCTCTCCAAGTGATTGAAAGACACCTATGGTGCTGTCATGTGGGCAAATGATCAGCATAAATCATAAAGGACCTGGCGCATTGGACAGGACCCAGTATTGATGAGTCGTGAAGTTGGTGGATCCTCCTGCTGGTGGTCAATGACTTGCTGGGCATATAAACTAGGATAGGATAAGATAGGATAGTATAATGGTTCCTATTTTGCTGAAGAGGCAAACTTGCCTTCCTGTTTGCTTGTGCCAAATCTTGCAAGAGGTAAAATATACACTGTTTGGCCTGCAGGATGATGTGCAAGGTCACATAAACTATGGTTGCCTCTCTGAGGTGAATAAGCTACTGGCTTTTGATAATATGGACCAAACATGAGTTACCATTGGAGGTTCTCAAGCATGCTGATGTTAATAATACTGGTGGGGGTAGATAGACAATGAAAGCTTATGATGGAAGAAGAATATGATGAAAGTTGCAGACCAATTTGCCCAAAATTGATCTTATTTTTATCTTATATATATTGATTTTCCATGTTTGAATATTCGTCTGTTTTAAACATTTGATTTGTGGTTCTGCAAATGTTGCTGTTGTCTGGCTCCTTCCCTGAAATGGCAGTATGTATGGAAATTTCTTGTTATGATTTTCCTCTTACATACAAAACTATATGATTAATTGATGGCCAAAACACTTACATTTTAAAGATTGCTTTGTCTTATGTGCAAGTAGTTGCCAAAATAAAATTGCATTTATGATATAACTGGTTTTTTCAGAGATTACATTTTCTGTGTGGCTTATCAATTGTTAATGTAATAAAACTGTTATATTCATTTCCTGCAACAAATGTGGCATGATCAAGATTCATATTGAGTAAGAGTGGATTTTGGTAAAACTGATTGATTTAAATGTTAGTTCTAAAGATATTCTGCAATGTTAGGATCTTATGGTATGGATGATGCAACAAACCATCTTTTTCTTTGTAGTGTTGCCATTAGTAAAAGATGCTCAACAGCATCATGGACTACGGCATGGGGATTATCAAAGATACAGGTAAAATAAAGTGGTTTTTTATGCGGCAGTAATGCAGTTATTAAGAATGTGGTGATTACATCATAAAATTTCAATTGTCAGAACTTCTGAATTTGCATTTAGTTAGTGTATCATAAGATGACCCCAAATGTGAAATGGGGTCACAAATGTATGAAGTGTTATAAGAGATGGGGCAAATTGTTAATCTTTTCATTGCCTATCAAAGCTCGTGTCTTTTATGTCTGGTTTATTATTTCGTGAACCAAACCAATAAGACAGTGGTTTTATAAGAAATCTTCCAATTGTCATATTTTAGAAAGTTTTCCTCAGTTCAAATCAAATTTCTCATATATTGTTATTTTTCACAGTGTTTCGGAAAACCAAATAGATTTTTATGAAATGGTCACTTGAGTACTCTATGGACAATTGGACTCCATGGGAATTTTTCTATAGGAGTCACCAAGTGCAGATCTAGACTTAAGCTAAAGTGGTTTACATGAAAATCAGGGGCTAAGGTCACCAAAAAAAATTTTGGACTCTACCCCTTTACTAATTGGGAAAGCCACTTTTTGAACTTAGACAGGTGATCAATCAGAATGACACATGGCTGCATTCAATATACTCTCCAATATTTTAATTTAAAATAACATCTTTGTATTTTATATATCTTCTATACCAACAAAACATGATTTTAAATGTCCCAAAGACTCCATTTTCAACCCTTGACTTTACTTTTACTCAATCACTATTTCACTGAATCTGGTTTTCACTTGGTTTTTTTTATGTCAAAATGATTGTGCACCAGGTTTTTCCTTTTCCTCCAATTGTTGTATCCTGCAATGAGGAAACAGTGGTTTAAGTATTGTTATGTGGTGACATAAACCTATTGTAAGGCATGTTGTCATATTTGGAATACTCGACCAAACATGTTTGTTAACTTTTGTCAAATATGCAATGCAAGGTCAAGCTTCCACAGGAATACAAGAGTAGACATTCACTGTTAGAAAAAAATTAATTCTTTCCATCTTTCCTCTAATGTGATTTACCTATCATAGAACCATTTTTCAGAAGATTGACCAGTCTTTGCAAACCTGTCAACTCACTCTTAATCCGTGCCTGGGTGACTGTATATTTCTATATACAGAGCATGCAAATACTTTACCATAAGTGAAACATTTTGTGGAGTTTACTGCATATGCTTGTACAAAATTTAACTTTTGTTCTTTACTTTTGGTTGTGTTATTGATTAAATACTTGTTGACTCATTTTGAGATGACATGCTGAACCTATTTAATTATTAAATCATGATTTATGTGATAATTGTGTGTCTGTCAGTTTCTTTATTGTGTATCCACTACAAGAACACTAGTCTTTGCTCATTTTGTAACTGACCACGTGCATAGTTATGTTACATAATTTTTACACTTTTTTGAAAGCTTTTAATTCTGTGAAACACACCTGCACCAGTGTTGAATTTTATTTAATTTTCGACAGCATATGCTGTTATTAGTTTGACCCATGAATCTTAAATGAGAAAACAATTTAAATATGGAAAACCCTTACAACTAAGTTCATAAACTTGTTGTATTGTTTCAGGCAATATTGTGCTAGACGCTTGCAAAGGATTCGGCATTCACTGCACTTTTCCTTGGGAACTCGACATGGCTATAAGGGAAAGAAGCTGACCCAAGATATGGTGACTGATTCCAGGTCTGTAGTCTTTTTATGATTCACATTTGTTTTTATCAACAGAAGACATTCCCTCTGCCTACATCGCATTGACCATGGCCCATCCTTGACAACCCAATCAAGTCATACCTACTTGATTGTCAAACAATAATTATGATTTGGATGAACTATATGATTTAGGTACATCTGGTTTTGACTTGTCTGTCAAAAGTTACATATATATATTACAGTTCACTACCTATTTTGTTATTGAATAGTCATGTATATTCCCATAGGTATCTTTGTATGCCACTTTGGAATGCTGAAAGGGCTTGGAGTTATGCCATGGAGTTAAAGTTATTGGCAAATACAGAACCTAGGAAAAAGTTTCATATGATAAGGAAACTTCAAAAGGCAGTGCATCACACCAATGACCTTTCTAAGTTAGCAGAAATAGATAAAGTTGATGCAAGAACCAAATTGGAAGTACAGGTGATTTAATTTTGACCTTCAGCGTATTTTTGTGTGTTTTGAGACAGGATTGCCCAGCCATTTCTTATATATATGAATGCCTACCTTTATCAGCCTTGTTGTGTTGTTCCAAAGTACCTTTTTAGTGGATGCGTAGTCCAGCTGTAGGTAACATTGCTTTAGGACCAAGAGCTAGCAACAAAGCAGTTTGAATGTTTTAGAAAATGTTGCTGGTATACCTTTTTGATAACTTATATTATAGTAAAAACTAGTTGTAAGTAAGCAGAGTACAATTCATAAAATAACATACCATGGAAGACAGTAAAACTGTTAATTCTAATTTTACCATTAGCCATGAACAAATGGGTTTATGTTCAAGAGATTGACGGTACACTTCCTTATTTTGTATTTTCGTTTTCAAAGTCAATTTGTAGCATACATTTTCACTGTTAGTGTGAGTTTGTTTTTTAAGAGCAGAAAGCTTAATAGAGTTTTCACTTTAGAATTAATATACTAGTATAATATACTACATTAATATAAGTTTAACTATATATTGTTTTTAAGATTGTTCTTTATTGAGTTTAACAGTTTTGGCCAGTCATCTTAAATTGGTAAGTTTACAAAGCAGAAGCCAAAATTGATGCTAACAAAGGATAAACAACTGTGACGCCTGTAAAACAAAATTTTACTTGTTTTTAACAACTGAATGCATAAAGGAATAATCTAAAACCTAAACCAATTTAACCTAAAGCCCTAAATTATTAGTTGACACCCATTATTTGTGTTAAAATATCTTTCATCTTTCCATCGCTTCCATAGTAAGACTGTAGTAAGGCCTTTTAACTTTACTAACATTAAAGCCAAAGCTTGTAAAGTTTATAAAATTTCACCTTTTTTGTCAGATTGGACACCTTCTTTCTTTTGATGTATATCTGTTTTTATTTTGAAATAGGCATACTGCTATTGGATGAATGCAAACCTGAAATTTGAGGTTCAGGAATGGCAGACAGCTTTTGATCTGTATGGAAAGGCAAGGTACTTGGTGATCATTCAGATATATTGTTGCTTAACTTTGCTGCCAAACTTAACTACTAAATTTGCAGCAGTAGTGAGAAGTGATTTGTATTTCAAAATGCCTTTGTTTGAAAGTGTGCTGCTGTCTTTCAGGATAGCAGATTGGCAATTGAGGAAATATTCATACTTTTGTTGGACTTAAATGAAGTATGGAGAAATTTTTGGGTTTTGTCACCCAGTGATTGAGGTAATGGTACATTTAATGAGTAGGATTCATGATCTGGGCAAGTGTCTGTTTGGACTTGGGGTTATTATATCCATGTGGGTTTGGGAAAACCTAATTTGTATTGCTAAGAAAGGCATGCATTAGTGGTTTTCGGGTACTTTTGTGCTTCATAATACCAGTGAAAGCAGTAATTGTCTTAAAAATGTTTGCTACATTGAATTCAAGTTGACTTTCAATTAATCTTCATTTGGCAGAACAATTTATGAAAAACTTGCAAGTGCATTCTTGGATGAGGTGAAAGATATTTACCTACAACGTGTGGAGGAGCTTGTGCCCAACATCAGATACTGTGCTTACAACATTGGAGGTGGGAATGTTGATATCAATGAATTGTTGAAATTGAAAACTAGTGCAGCTGGACAAGACCTGTTGTCTGCAAAGATTGATGTAAGTGTGTGTATCATTCCGTCTGTGTGATTATTTGTGTGCTGGTAACATGATGCTCGATATTCAATGATTCTTTATGTTTTATTAAATATATCTCTAAAACATTGTGGTCTATGGTGTTGTACATGTCTAACATATATAGTAGCTGCCGTTGCTTAAATGTACATTGTTTTTTTCTGTTAAGTTTAGTAGTTTAATTTGAGTAAGCATTGATTGTGCGGACCCTTAGAGGTCATATTTTATTTTGGGTATATTTTATCAATAAAAATTACACCATAGGACTGGTGGTAGGTAGTTTACTACACTCTTGTAGTAGATAAGTACTGGTAATAAATTGGCTTAATGTTAGTGTAGGGTGAAGTAAATGTTAGATGCTAAGGAGGTTACAGGTAGCATTTTATTTAGCAACGGGTAAGCTGTGATAAATTTCTTGAAAATCCTTTTTGCTCATCAATTTGAGGAGGTTTCTTTGCAATCTTTTTGTGGTACAAAACTTGAAAATCGCCTTGAAAATTTGCGACATTGCGCTAAAATCATACCGAAAAGCTACTTTTACTGGTCAGTACATTCGTTGGGATTCTTTTTGTCCAAAAAAGAGGAAAATCAACCTCAT
>JANTCA010003702.1:0-10611 GCA_024741275.1 Chironex yamaguchii | reverse complement strand
GGGGGGGGGGGGTGGTAAAAGTTCTGTAAAGTTCTCTCGCTTCTGTAAAGTGTTAAACCTAACCTCATTTCTCCTTCAAAATTTGCGACATCGCACGAAAAACATTAAAAGGCTTTTAAGTCTGACACTCTACAGTGTATGAACCGTTAGAGAGGTAAATATAGATATATGACTAAACATACTCAGACCAGGGGCGTTTCAAGGGAGCGTATGTATGTGTGTGGGGGGAGGGGGGAAGGCAAGATCGCAGGACTTAGAATAATCTCTTTATCGCGTAGGAGTTAGGCAGATAATGAACCCGATGATGATTCTACTGGGAATTAAGGGATGAGTGCCCCAGGGCAATTGCAAGCCACCCCAACTGACAGGGTGCACAAGGAGAGAAAATACTTAATTTCCAATATAATGAGAGTGGAATAAGATTAAATAAGAGCCTATACATACCTGTCTGTCCAGGGTATTGCATGGGCACAGGCAACTATTATACTGACCTGGGGTAGTTTCCAGTAGGGGTTCAAGATGACAATGGAGACAGTGCTTTTAACACCAGAGATATGATAAAGGTAACTTGCCCCTCAGCAAAGGGAATATAAGGGATATTTGACAGTCAGCATTGTAAAACACATGTAACAATGCAGAAAATTAATGCACATGTATTTGACAGGGCCATTACATGTCCCCAAAATGGAATACATGGAGACCAAACTTGAAAGCAACCCATAATTTGAGGGTTCAAAGGGACCCAGTATAATTTATAACTTATATCTCAACCACAATGACTGGAAGCATTGACTAGACTACTGCACAAGCATGGCAGCTAGTTTGATAAGAAACATGGATCAAACATGGATCGTAAAAAGTACTGTTGAGCTATTTTTAATCCATATTGCTGATGAAAATGTTCTACACTGATAATGCCAATGAAAATTGGTATTGTTCAAAATATGAGCCTGTTTTTTACTCTTGTCTGCAATTGCCAAGTTACATCGTGTATAAGGTCATTGCCACCTGCAAAAATGCAGTGGGGAGAGTCTGAGACCACCACTCTTGGGGAGGGTCACTCCCTTGCCTTTTAAGAAAATTTTGCTCCCAGGGAAGAGCTTAGGTGCAAAATGATGGGATTATTCCAGAAGTAAAGTCATGATTATGACCACTCAAGGGCCAAACTCGAGTCTCACAACTGGAAGTTAGTAAAACCTTTCATATTGAGCAAAACAGCTTAATAGGAGAGCTTGAAAGACTTTTATTGACTCAAACGAATTACTCAAACTTTTATACACAAATAGGGCATGATTTCACCAAATACAAAGTTCAATTCCATAACGTTGGGTGGGGAATATTGAAAAAAAAGTTACAAACACTTTTTACAAGAACAACAGCAAATACACTACAAGCGCTAAAGTGTACTGAATGCATTCACATACAAAGTTATGCTGAAGTTTCTGCACTAGCTTCCTCATCACTTTTCAAAGTATATGCATGAAGACAAGCCTTCTTGGTCTCATGCATTTATATAACCTACCCACAATGTCTGGCTTGTTTTCAGCTCAGTCATTTGCTTTAAAGGAACGTCCATTGCCAAAAAGCAAACAGCTAGACGTTTGAGGTAAAAAAGAGTGTTATTGATAATTTCAAAACAGTTCCTCAACAGCTCCAATTCCTGTTTTCCAAGAGTAGTAATCTGCCTGACTTGTACGAACTGTTAGAAATGTATACTTCATTATATGCATTTGTATTATCCATATATTTTTTCCATTCAATTTTTTTACTTTCCAGGGAGGGCAACTGCCCCCTTGCCCCCCATGCAGATGCATATGTAGTAGTCTGTCCATAACGGACTACTTGGTTGCCCATGTGTACTCATTCTCAGTCTTGCTTCATGTAACTGGTGATATTTCATCTCCCTTAACAGTCAAATGTTAATGTCTGTTCAAAGTATCCTGCTGTAACCATAGACACAGCAGCCGCGGGACCCTCGTCCCCCATTTTCCCAAAAAGTTCTAAAGTGCTCCTTTTTTAAAGGAAAAAACGCCCCTTTTGTGGAAAATTTCCCATTGTAAACAAATTATGGTTTTGGTTTTTTCAAAATGTAGAAATAAACATCATTTTATTTTTGGTAAGAACATAATATGATAAATTGATCATTGACAAATTAGGTTGACTACAATTACTGTTTTGTTCACGTGATATTCTACTTATTTTTGTATTCATTAATATTTTTCTGTAAAGTCCAAAAAATATCTCTTAAAAATCTTGAATTACTTAAATTTGCTGCTCTGGCTAACTATGCTGCAATTTTTGTTAGCTCATCAAAGGGCATGGCATTTTCAAAAAATATGGATGGGGTTGTATGCCCCTTTTTCTCTTGGTCCCCCACTTCTGATATGCTCCCTACATCTATGCCTGTAACCCTTAACTGATCTGCCATTTTGATTAACAGGCCTGCACCTCCTAAATGTTATTTATGTTAGATCGTCTACTATTAAGACATTGAGCAGGAATACATGCGCATTGTACCTGCCTCACCGTCAAGATTTCATCTACTTATATCAAAGTCATCTCTTTTCTTTGTTTTTGATCATAGTGTATTAAATATATGCTATTAATTAAAAATTGTTAATTTACTTTGCTTGTCTGGGTGCACGTATTTGTGAATGGCTGTTTCATGGCATGCTTCAATAACTGGCCAACATAAAAAGAATCTCATTTATGGGGTAAATGGCTCAACAATGGATACTGAAGTATACCAAAGATACCTAGTTGCAAATTAATACATGGAGTAGATAATAAATTGTTACATGATCTAGATGAGAAAAAGATGATTGAATGGAACAATGAATAGTGATACGTGCAATTCAATCATAGATGCTGACAAAGACAATATAACTTGACGGTTTCTTACAAACCAATTTTAAAGCCAAGAATTTCATTGCCAAAGTCCTAAATCACAGTTGGATAGAGCCAATGACTTTCCAAAAATTTCAGTGGATGAGCAAGAATAAATATCACTACGATCACATTTCAAGGATCAATTAAGCTATTTTGAAAGTGCTGCAGATTTCATTTACAAGCACACTGGTGTGCCTGTGAAGGAACAAGAGCAGAATTTAAGATGTTAACAGGAGAGATGTTGGCATGGACAAGATGATATTTGTCCTGTGGCTGCTACAATGAAAATTAAATAGTTCCATTAGAATATTTGATGATGACAAGGTGATAATCTAAGATTAAGACATTTACATTAAAAAGAACTGTCTGGGGAATAGTTAAAGACTTTTTCAGCAAGAAGAGGCACAGTTACTATCATCTAATATGCAAGAATGCACATCATACTCCAAAAATAGTTTCTTTTGTTCTCCTTTCCTTTTTTTTGTTAATTCACAGTTCCTACCTGGATCCCGTAAGTTTCTTTCAAACCTTGATCATACCAATAAACTACAAATATAATCAAAATAATGATGG
Source organism: Chironex yamaguchii (assembly GCA_024741275.1). NCBI lineage: Eukaryota > Metazoa > Cnidaria > Cubozoa > Chirodropida > Chirodropidae > Chironex > Chironex yamaguchii. Next base: position 7,149 of record JANTCA010003702.1, on the reverse strand, counting down.
GATCAGCTTCACTTTGTTTTAAACTCTGTCCTTATCTTTGTTACTATATAAGTGAACTAATCCCTACTGTATGCTACTTTTAACATAGTTGCAATGGAGCTATGTACTTTAATCACTTGACACAAAAAATCCAGTCAATTTTTGTTCTGTTACATTGGAATCTGCCTTTGAAATCCTCTTCATAATTTTGATCATGAAACAACTTTGTTGACTAGAGGATTCAAAGCACTTTACCACCACACTTTCAGGAACTTTAATTCTGGTTTCCTGATTTGGGTTTGCAGATAAAGCAGCAGTTATACATACATACACATGCACATACATACATACACACATACATACATACATACACACACATGCACATACATACACATGCACATACATACATACACACATACATACATACATACATACATACACACAAACACATGCACATACATACATACATACCTACATACATACATAAATACATACATATATACCTACATACATACATAGATACATACATAGATACATACATATATACCTACATACATACATACATACATACATACATACATACATACCCAATAGCCTTTACAGGACTCTAGGGCACTGACTAACATACAAGTCCATTTGACAATCTAAAACTTTCCCTTACTGCATTCCTGCGGAAATGTCTCTAATGACTTTCCATTTTTACTCCTTGCACTATAACATTCTCCAACACTGTCTTATTACAGTTGCCTCTTCTCATATTCATTTCGTCAACGAACGTGAGCCTGTTATTTTTTATCAGTGGACATGAATATGAAAATCAGTTTTCTTCATAATTACTTCTCTAGTAGATGGGGCTCAATCATCATCAGAGTGAACAAATCCATAACATTTTTGGCATTTAAATTGCTCCTGCTCAAAATCTGTTTAATTTAAGACAATAATTATCTTACTAACTTATTTCAGCTGTTAAATGGGGAGATTTCCTTCATTACTTGGGCTCATATTTCAATTTTGTAATGTTTCGTAAGGCTTATAAATTCTGAGCTTATTAACACTGTTATAAAAATTATTAAGTCAAACATTGATTTTCTGCATTCATATCAACAAATAAGATTTGGCTATACAACCATCTTTTAGCAACAACATCTTGCCAATAACCAGTTGGCAATAACTGAGCTGTCAAAAACACAGGTATCTGAGCACTTCGTCAATCTAATCTACGATCATCCATATAAATGGCAACATGAATGTAGGGCAAAGTCAAAACAAAAATGAAATGCATCAATTACCTGCTTTGTTTAATGCAGTTTTAATTTAATACATTATTTGAACAATCTTTTGTGGTACAAAACATGAATTATTGCCTTGAAAATTTTGTAACATTTGGTGTGCGATAAACCAAACACCATACGACCTTTGAAATTACAGAATATTTGACTCTGCTATTTGTACAGAATTAGTTACAAGTGGATTAATTGTAGTGGAGTTTGGTATTTTCTGCATTAGCAGAATTTAATCCCTATACAATCCCAAAAACATTTTGCTACAAAGTAAAATCCTTTTAAAAAATCAGAATTTCAGTTATCTGGCTGCGCTAGTTCGGCCACTGCTGCCAAATGCAGTCAACGAGGCTACTGAAACTTGTTTTCTGGAGCAAATGCCCTGACAGCTGGACAATGCCTCGGACGGTGTCACGACTATCCTGGCGGAAACATCTGGTTGCGGATTTGGAAAACGCCGGACTGCTGCACACCAACAGGCAGGACCCGGTGGACGTCGCTAGCCAAATGGTGCTAAACCAACTGCAGTGGCATGCCTTCATCCGGGACTCCTATGCTGCCTGCGCCAACCCAACTGGTTCATCGCACTAGGTTCAAGTAAGTTCAAGTTATCTGTCAAAACTAAGTTAAACTGACATCTATAAAGCTTTTTGTCTGACACTGACCACATAGATTCGTCAGAATACAGTAACAGAAAACATAGCAGAATTTATAGTGTAAGATAGGCTTGAAAATTGACCAATAAGTTTTTGACGAGAAAAGACCAGGAGAGAAAGCACAAAGGAATGAAAGAGCAAGAAAGAAAGGTAAGGTGGTCACTTCAAAATCACACCAAATCGCTAGACTACATAAGATCAATTTAATAAAAAGACTTATGGCATGAGAGCTTGACTAAATGTCCGCTGTGCTCATCCCCCGCTGTTTCCACTCGGACCTGTCCGATGCAGCATCACTGATAATGTCGATATAGCTGCCGCTCCAATGGGCTGCACCATAACAGTTCTTCAGCCGTGAAAGGTCCTAGTAAAAACATTAGTTCACAAGGCAGTTTTGATTTTCTTCCCCTCAGAACTGAACTTTGAGGTTGAACATATTGAAGCCATACTTTTAGACACAAGCTACCCTGAAAACATGGTTTCTCAATGCGTTTCAAAACATTTAGCATCTTTTAATTCAAATCCTTATCAAAAATCATAACTTTAATTATTTACCAAATCTAACCAAATCTACCAAATCTAACCTGTGATAATTTCAAAAACTTTAAATGGTCATAGCAAATTTTATAAGTTGAAAGATTTTATGGTGTGAAATTTAAAGATAATTCTTGTCTTTGGCAAGAATAAATGTCACCCAATCTATATATGTCACTGCAAAGGACCTTGATTTCTTCAAGGCATCCTACGGATCCGTCAAATAGAATAAAACCAGGAGCACAATTATCTAAGACATCAAGACAGACAGAGTGGAGTGGTGAAAAATCATGCAGGAGCAGACCACAACAGTTGTCTGACATCAAACTCTTTGGCCTTAAGTTCAAGTAAGTCTGTGTGCATTTGATAGCTTGCTATTTCTGCTCTAAACGGGTTTTATGCTGGCCATGTGGCATCACATTTTTGTAACAGATACACAGTTAAGCACCATTTAATGTAAATTGACAAGCTTGAGTGTCAAGGTGTGGCAAGACCATCATCGTAAGGAGACTGTGTTATTATGGTAGGACAGAATTCAACAAGCTGTCATATCAATGGCCTGGTATCCTGTGGCATGTTCTGTTTCTCCAACAACCATGTACATTTGTGAAAAAAAGTAGTTAAGCGCATAATACTTAATATCCACCTAGTTTTTTTATGAAGAAGAAACGAACACATGTACCAACTAAATATGGAAATGGAACATCTATTTTATCTACAAAAGCTTATCCCTGAAACTGAAACATCATATTTGTTTTATGTCATGACGATAGAGCATTTACAGTGGCAGTAAAATAATCCTGCTTTAGTCATGTCATGTCTAAATGTTACCTTAGCACGTCAACGATTTCCACTGGCCTCCACAAATGCACGCCTTTTGCCACCTCTCCATCCATGTTTGATTTAAACTTCTTCCACTATCACTACTACTCAGAGTAAGGAGGCGACACTTAACACATTGCTTCAATGCTTCCCCAGGCCGTGGTCGCAATACAATGCAATTAATACCATCATAGAACAATGTTCCTTTAATTTCACTCAGTGCCATGCCAGCTGTCAGTGGATGATCTAAGAAGCCAGACTTTGACATCTTGGTGATTTCATCCTGATCCGCAAATTCATATGTATTGTACGGCAATGAGTGATTCAGTGGCTGAATGGATAAAATACTACAACTTGGATCAGCCATTGGCATATCACAATACATAATTTGCAAAGATTTCAGAGGGATATCGTCCATACCAACTGACACATTTTCTCCTTGAGAGACTGAATGTAATTTAAGAACCAATCTAAAAACTTGAGATAGAACATCCAAGGGGTTACCAAGTGTAATCACATTTGGTTGCCAACTTGGAAAACGTTGCCCCCAGATATAGATTAATACAAGGATTTCTTGCAGTTCAAGTAAAGTTCCATTAGCAAAACATGATAAATGACTTAATCCCATTTTAAAATCCATTGTTGTCACTAGTCGTGCTAAGTGTATAGCATATTCAACAATCCATTGCAATAAACCTTGCACTTCAGCAATTACTTTTCCAATTTCTGGTGATTCACTGCAATCGACAGATTGAGCTATCTTAGAGATCTGTGGCTCTGATTGTTTTTCTACAACAGAACTTATTCGCTGGAGCAAGTTTGTATCTTTTTCAGATGGTAATGCATCAACCACACTGCGTAGATAGGCCCTGATGGCCTTAAAAACTAAGGCATTATAGCACTCAAATACAAAGACATAACAATTCTTTAAAACAGAGTAAAAGTTCGCTTCGAGAAGTAAAAGTTCCAGAAACATCATTTCCTGGTTGCTTTTCTGATCTGTCAGGTCATCTTTTAAGCAAGTCAGACATCTCTCAGAAAATGACCCTGAGTAACAACTTGTAGCAACAGCAATCTCCCAGGAAGGTAATCCTGTGACCAATGAAAATTCCATTAAATTGGTTGCAATTCTAAGTGACAGTCTTTCATCATATTCATTAAATTTCTTTACAAAAATAATTCCAAAATTACCCTTGTTTGTAAGAAATGAACACAGCAAATCCAATGGTGAGTGACAAATTGTCTGAATGACTTCCTCCCCATCACCAAGATTAAGGCTTGTCTCATCTAACTGAACCAAGTTGGGGAGTGACACTCGACACACTCTATTCCCCTCGGAAACAGCAGTCATGGATACAACATGGGTTGTCCCCCTTGCTGTGTCTGATTTTGTTAGCATCAGTCGTGGCGTTTCGAGTATTTTAATCGCCGGTGACACGGACATAACCTTTGAACAGCCCCAGACATGAACGAAGGGCAATTGGCTTAAGTGCTGCACAGACCTCTGATACCGTGGATGTAGTGAAATACGGTCACGGCACAGATCAAAACATTTCACCACACTACCACACGCATTCTTACAGCAAACCAGGATAGTTTCAGATGACCCTCGGCTTGGAAAATCAACTTGTGTGATTTCAAAGGGGAGCGACAAGTCATCTACTAATTTTGATGGGACTATACATGGTTGATTCTCAACTGCAAGAGTAACTTTACCGCGGACAGATTTCAAAATAACATTAAACATTTGCACACAATGGTCCGTATCAGCAATTGCAATGGAGATTTTGCCATTCTCATTTATAGCAATCGCGCCACACGTCAGTGACAAATTTGCACCGCTAAGTTGCAGTGTCTCGCAGCGTGGTTCATCTCCAAAAATAATCACAAACACTTGTCCGACAAATGTCACAAAAATCATTCCCTCGGATGCTTGGCCTCCGATGTCCATGAGAGGTAACCTTTTAACACGTTGCGGGAACTTGTCGACGACGTCCTTCGCATTCGACTGCCAGTCAAATGCTTGTGTCGTCTCCACACCAAGCCAGGCAAGGCATACAACACGACAATTAAACCTATACTCCGTTCGTAAATCCAACTTGTTAAACACTGCGTCGCCGACCGTCCATACTTTGCAATGTCCATGAACATCACAGCTAATCAAATGGCTACCACTTGGATCCCAGCGAAGGTGTTCTACCGGATAATTGTAACCACTGTCAACACTAAATACCTCCCATGGGTAGTTTGGGTCCAAAAGATATATACAGTACTTCAATGGCTCTCCATACTCATGATCTGTGTTGCTTCCATCAAATTCTTGCTTTCCAAGGCAGAATGCAAGCGTATTTTTCCGCGACCAAGCCAGGGCTTGTTCTGGGCGGTTTCCACGAAACTTGCGAGAAGAAGACCACTCTACTTTATACAAAATTTCCATGGTAATGGTCTGTTTTTATTATCAATTCAATGGCCTTTCTACAAGAATCGAATGTTGTCCAAGGTCATCACCAACATGTCAGCCATCTTTTTGCATCTCACAAAGAAACATGGTATGAGACACGAGGCTCATAACGGAAACGAGGCTACGAATTCCGTGAAATAGCCACTGACCCCGTTCACATTATTTATATGGGTGATTTTATAAGGCAAATAAAAATTAATTTTCTAGAAAGCAATTATTAGTACAATGTTAAAGTTCCTCTTCACACCATTTTCAGCCATAAGGCGGTCTCCATCTCCGTTTCCTTAGCCTTCGGACCACACAGCTTTGCAAGCACAGTGAATACTACAACAGGGGGCTGGTCGCACTGTGTGTTTAACTCCTGTTATCTATCTGGTTAGTGCAGAGTGCTAGACAGGGAAGCATTATGTACCGTTTCTAAAGTCTTTGGCATGGATGGTCAAGGACTTGAACCCAGAACCTTCCGCAACTAAAGCGAGTACTACACTACTATGCTATACCTGTGGTCATTAGTAGCACGTACGTACATAAGCGTATTTGCTAATAAACAGTCAGGTGCATGAGTGAATCATCAGTTGAAAATTACTGGGGGTATCTGTGCCACTTTAGTTGAAGCTGTGCAGCTCTGGTCATCATTATCATTACCCACTACAACCAACATCAACATTATCATCATCATCATCAATCACCATCATCAATAATTACTCATATCATTATGATCAAACATGATAATCATCGTTGTTATTAATCATCATCATCACCAACATCCATCATAGTTACCATAATAATTATCATCAATTACAATCATTAATAATAATCATTATCATCATTAATCATCACCATCCTCATCAGCATTATCATCAATGATCCATCATTACCATCATTATCATCATTTATAATCATTCATATCATTATGATCAAATATGGTAATCACCGTTATAATCAATATTTATCGTCGTTATCATCCATCATGGTCATCATAATTATCATCATCAACTACAATGATTAATGATAATCATTATCATCATCAAACGGCATATGTCATACGATGATTATCGCTTTAAGAAGAAATGCCCATTATCGCTTTAAGAAGAAATGCCCATTATCGCTTTAAGAAGAAATGCCTTCAGTCTTCAAAGTAAGCTACAGTGTGAAAATAATCACAAAAAGCCATTTATTTTTTAAGAAATTCTTTAAAAGAACGAGGTATGATATAGTTAATAGAGCACTGGACAGTTTTATAGTATATATATACTATAAACGTAAAATGATTAATCGTTTGTGTAAGCAAATTTTTAAAAATGTCACTCATTAAGTACTGACAATAAATACTCTTTGGCGTTTCCAAGCGTTGCTGTATGAATTCAACACAAAAAATGTAAACCGACGCAAAACTTTTTGGCAAGTGCATGAGTAT
>JANTCA010003700.1:12010-31170 GCA_024741275.1 Chironex yamaguchii | reverse complement strand
TAGATAGATAGATAGATAGATAGATAGATAGATAGATAGATAGATAGATAGATAGATAGATAGATCGATCGATCGATTCCTTTCTAACTGAAATTGCCGTTTCATGTGCATTTTTCCTTCATTATCTCCCAAAAGATAGAATATAACAATTTGTCGTCGTAATTTAACCCAAAATGAAATTACTGTGAGACGATTTTTTCAAATAACTTTACCATACAGACCTTTTCCTCGCACACTCTTCAGAGTACAGCACTGGCATTTATTACTTTTGAACAATTTTTATCAGAAATATTTTGGTCTAGTTTTATATATATGACAGTTGTCTGATGTACGAGGCTATTTCACGTGTTCCTACTCCATCTCTTTGCATGCTTTGCTTCATATTTCCTAAATCCTGCAACCCCATTTCCACACTTTGTAACCTCTGCCGTGTTACTCTCACTTGATATTTTCATTTTTTCACGGGAGGTCTACTCGAAGGGGGCATTGAAATGTTAGTTTTAAGAAGCCAGAGCCCTAAACTTGTGATGCAATAGAAAATTCTAGAGTAAGTACTGACGAAAGAGGTGGACGAGGCACGTATTGAAAAATTAATATGCATAATATATCTACAAGTTTTTAAACAGGGTAGTTTTTGAAGAGTGAACACGCGTAGGAAAATGCAAATGAATTCTGTAAGTAATACTATTGATTGTACAAAAAGGAGATTATTAATGATACATTGAAACAATACTTGAGAAAATTTGCTTTTGATCCAAATAAACGCCTCCTTTACCTAGACCGCAAATTCGATTATATACCGTACTTTAGCTTGACAACTATCTGTAAAGATAAATGGCTTGATGTATAGTATTTGTGACTTACAAGTAAAATATTCCAATTATCATTATAGAATCTTACATTATTTCAATTTTTACAGAGGAAATATAAAGAACTGATGAAGCACAGAGAAAATTCCATAGAAGTTCTGCGTATTACCGCAAAGCCAAAAGATAAACTCGGTCCACGGATGGGAAGCAACTTACCCCCATCCGAGAATTGCTTGCATGCTAAAGGACCCGGATGCCGGTTGGGGGCCTGCGATCCCATTTTGTCGAAGCTACGCCCCAAAGTACCCCAGGCTGCAATACCTAAGAGATCAAGTAACTTTCAAGCTTGTATAATGCCTTTAAAAACGAAGTAAACATTGTTGTAATATGTTTCCATATACTGTAATCATACAGGTTTTTAAGCCCATTGGCATCGATGACAAAATTGAAAGGTTCACATTTCTAGATGACTATTTAACTTTTGCAAAACGTTTCTCACTGAATGACAGTCAAATTCTCGCTTCTTTCTTTTTAAATTCTCATGCGTTCGAATCTCATTTCTGATCACGTGGACTCTTTGTACTTCTTTGTACTTAAAGATGTTAGCTCACAAGAATAATCATAACTCTCTGCAAAGCCTCCATCACATCGAAACAGGGTCACAACGTGCAAGTTTCAAAAATTAAACTGGAAACACAATGATGAAGGTGGTGGCATAACGAAAATACAATGAGCAAAGAAGTTTCGAGAATATCCAGAGGAGGACATAACTTTTATCAAGGTCTTAATCATCACATGGCAAGGTCACAATTTCAAAGTTTTAACAAATGAAAACAGAAAAGTGAATGATCAATATGAACTTGATGTAGAAAGTTCTGAAGACGACTCTGGTGATAATGATGCTTGCTTGTAGTTGCAATGTGTCATAACGGAAATACAGTGAGCAAAGAAGTTTCACGAATATCCAGAGGAGGACATCACTTTTAACAAGGTCTTAATCATCACATGGCAAGGTCACAATTTTAAGTTTTAACAAGTAAAACAGAAAAGTGAATGATCAATATGAACTTGATGTAGAAAGTTCTGAAGACGACTCTGGTTTTAATGATGCTTGCTTGTAGTTGCAATGTGTCATAACGGAAATACAGTGGGCAAAGACGTTTCACGAATATCCAGAGGAGAAATGACAGGGCTTGCTCTTAAAACAGTGATTACGTTTCTGATTTTGTAGATGTTTCTAGTACTGCTAAGCGCTGGGTAAGGGAAAAGTATTTTGTTGTAAGATTGGCTATCTAGGGCTGCCTTGTAACAACAGATGGTAAATAAATCACTTAGTACTGGTCGCTTTGCCAGCAAATGGAAAGACGCACTTATCGTGCCAAAGCAGAAGAAACAAGATCCAAGTTTTCAGCTCTAAAACCTACAAGGAACTTACCATTTATTTCCATTATATGTATTATCCTCTATTAAAACTTGTCAAAACAGTAGTAGCCGACCATATGGTCTGTATTGCGTATTAGAATTAGCATCCAAAAAATTCCACCATTCTGAAAGAGGACATCTTAAAACTGAGAATGGCATTTTCTTTAATGTTAGCCAAGGACAATTCTCACGGCTAGTTCTTTTTGGATTTAAGTTCAACTTTAGATTCTTCAGAACATTCTATCCTGCTTGCTAGGGTTGCAGCGTGTTGTTGGAGTCTCCTGTAGTACACTGGTCTGACGTGTATCCAATTCGAACAAAGAACCTGCTAAATTGTCCTGGAAAATTTCCTTTTTAAGAGTTTCCTGCACTACATGGAATCCCACAAGGATCCTGCCTCGGTATACTACAGCTGGTCATTTACACCAGTAAACTCTTTAACAGGCCTATCAAGCTATCATAAATTTGGTTTAAGTTAGGCAAGGGAGGTCGTAAGAATCGTCCCCCCTAAATTCAAAAATTGGGTTAGATTAAGGCAAGGAAAAGTGTAAGTCTAACGTAACCTGAACATAATTTTGGTGCGAGAAGGGGAAGGTGCGAGAAAGGGAAGGTGCGAGAAGGGGAAGGTGCGAGAAGGGGAAGGTGCGAGAAGGGGAAGGTGCGAGAAGGGGAATGTGAAAAAAGAAAGGTGAACAAAAAAGCAAGGTGCTAGAAGGACAAGATCTGAAAACGAAAATGGTGCGAGAAGTTGAAGATTTAAGAAAAGGAGGGGAAGACCTCAAAACGAGAGGGTTCGAGATTGGGTAGAGGAGTGTAATTTGTGCCAAGTCATGACTAAGGGGCCGAGGTACCCAAAAAGACCAGCATAGACAACTGTGCTGTTTGCAGATTCCAAAGTAGAAGTAATGAAAGTTAGAACAGAGTCGTTGCGCCACTTAGCGACCCTGTTCAAGGTACACTTTGCAACCAGAAACTACATGAAGAACTGACTCACGCACTAAGCAAAGACAGCAATCGGCAGTAGATGAAATACCCCATTTAAAGAGATTTGATTTTGTTGGCAGAGTGTTGTTGATATAGCGAACAGTGAAATTAAATGTATTCTTAGGCATATGACTTTGAGTGGACGCCCAAAGAGAGTTAAGTGTGGATAAAGAGTAATTAGTCACATTTAAGAAGAAGAAGCCTTGTGTGATAAGGTGGTTCTGAAATCTGTCCTAATGCTCTGTACAAAATGCTTTAAGGACATCTCTTGTGTTCTTATAGACATCATATTAAATATTTGAGAGAGATGATGTGGATTTCCATAGCTCTCTTATATCCTCGTTTGGAGATGTTCTTAGGGCATAACGACACACTGTCTGGCACTGGCAATATTTGATAGAAGGGAGATAGAGGTTTAAGCCAAATTTGTTCTTAGGAAGAAAGATGCTGCTAAGAGTTCCAGAAATTGGTATTTCAAGCCATTTGCGGATGTAATCGAAGACTACATTATCAAGGTGCTAAGATAGCCATGTTTTTGAGAGGTTAGAAATGGTTAGATGCCAATATATTTTTGCAAGCAGATAGCGATGATAAATCAATAACTTATTTTTGGTATGTTTGGAAGAAGATTAATGCTTGTCTTTTAACTAGTAGAATTTTGGGAGTTAAATTTTGTTAGGCTAAATGTAATTATTTCATTAGCTATGTAGAAGATGTAATAATAATAATAATAATAATAATAATAATAATGATGATGATGATGATGATGATGGTGTTGGTCGTGGTGGTGATAATGATGATAATGATGATGGTGTTGGTCGTGGTGGTGATAATAATGATGATGATGATGATGGTGTTGGTCGTGGTGGTGATAATAATGATGATGATAATGATGATGATGATGGTGTTGGTCGTGGTGGTGATAATAATGATAATGATGATGGTGTTGGTCGTGGTGGTGATAATAATGATGATGATAATGATGATGATGATGATGATGATGATGATGATGATGATGATGATGATGACGATGATGATGACCATAATGATGATGACAATAGTAATAATAACGAATTAGTAAGCTCGACAGTCCTGAAACTTACAAGAAATGTCTGACGTTTGGACATCGGGAGATCCATTGTCCTTGAGCAAGGAATACTGGTTAATTAAAAGAATTTATTATTTAAAGGAATTTTAGATAATAACCTTATTAGCCAGATAAAAACATAGCCAGATAAAAACACAAGTAAATAGAATCAAGCAATCATTACTAGTTTTCAACTTTTGTGTGATTTCAGCAATTGATAGCTTGGCTCCAGTAAATGGAAATATTTTTATTCATATCTATTCCACAACAGTGCCAATTACATTCTTTTTTTTTCCAAAGCTATTTCCTTGTGATAAAGATTGGAAGTTATTACCTGTTGCTACCTGCATGTGAAGCCCTAAGTTGAAGACGGGAGCTTTGAGTAGTCGGTTCTGTACACAAGGCATAAAAAATGGTATTCAGTGGAAAGGTTGCAAAAAACATGTTATCTTTCCTTGTCATTGTATCTGAGCGTCATTTTAAGTATCTAAGTTCAAAAACAAACTCCTTCTGCCTATAGAATCATGGTTTTCTTGTTTTAATGTAGACAGACTTCAATAAACGTCGATGTATGTACGACCTTGCTATGCCAATTTGTCATTCCAGTATATATTTTTGCATATTCTGAACTTTTTAGTAAATGTTGGCCAACGGCAGAATCGCATGCTTTGCCAGTCACTTTAGCTTTGCAAATGCAAGATCCTTATTCTCTAGAATGAATTAATGCTTGGCGTACTCTGGCTGGAACATAATGTTAAAACCTTAGAGAAATGCGAGCTACATACCGAGCTTCACATTGGCGCAGAAGTTACTGCAAAATACTACTGAGCTTTTTTATGTAATTGGTACATAATCCTTATGCATGGACAAAATCTCCCTAGCTGTGAAAACAATTCTGAGATTGACAGCAGAGAAACATTCACTACAGCTTTTTTAATCTCTTTTTCTATGTGGAATAAAACATTACCTAATCAAGGGAGTTTTAAGTAAACAGGACACGTTTAGCGTCATAAGTTTTTCCGGCTGAAACATCACGGAGCAAGGATATCAACACCATAATCAGAAAAATAATGGAAATGATTTACTCCATTCCACGACAGCAATCACATGTGCAACATACCTTATATCCTTCCAGAAATATGGCTGCCAGCACTATAAAAACAAACAAACTCAAAACCAAAATTATATGACACCTCTTTCGATGACATTCGGGTCCCTGTCCCTACAAAAGTCCGTGTCGCATGTTGAAGTATGTTGTACCACCTGCGAGAAAGATCTCTGGAAACGAAGCTCATAGAAAGCTTACGACTCCACAAAAACGTTTTTATTTGCACCTTTCATTTAAGTTAAATGTTTGCCATCAACACTTGATAGTTGTTTCTTTTGCTATCTGATTGTATTGCAACACAAAACCAAAAGTTATTTCATGTACCTCAACTGTGTTTTTTGACCTAATGAAGTTATTCCTATTGTCAAAGCAAACGATTCGCTTCTAGCAAAATTTTACTACCGTCAGTGTTCGAATGAATTCAGAGTTCGAATGTGAAAATCATAAGGATTCTTATTTGTTAACATTTGAAACCTCCTTATTACCTTGGGGTCATATTATGACGTTCTACGAAAGGGGAGAGGGAAAATGTGGATCTCATTGTTTGATAAAATAGTCTAAAGGTGCAAGGGAAGCCAATGCAAGCTTGATCGTTCGACAAAATTTGCCTCTGATTGGTCATTCTTTTTCTTCTATCACCTTTCTGCCATATCATGCAAGACCTCTTCACTCGCTTACAACACATCTGCTTTAGTTGATAAACCAACTACTACAGTGACGTAACAGTCCTTCCTCGTATATTGAGGAAAAGGTACCGTCCAAGTGCTGGCGGAGGGGGAGGGAGCGCATCGCAAATTTTACATATTGTGCAGACGACATTATTTTATTATCCCTTTCCAGATTCTGTCTAATCCACGTTCAAATCCACTTTTACTTTTTCAGATCTAGTCCGGTCTCTCGCAGCAAACTGCATTTCAATGGCTGCTTACCACCTGTAATTATCAATCATCCATTACGTGCATTACAGCTCATCTCCATCCTAGAGATACATGCAACCCATTGTATGCGTTATTTTATTTCAGTTACTATTTTTCGTGTCTGATTTGGTACAAATATTCATTCGTCTCTTGCAGCCATTTTTCGAACATTAGTCTCTTCATTTCGTTTTGATACTGATTATACCTTGCTTCTTCTCGTCGAATGTGCTCCCTTAAGTTACTCGAAGGTCGATCAAGCCGTTGAAGGTTTCCAAGCCGATTAAATGATATTTTGCCTAGTGTATATTTTTTATCTTTCACCAAACTCTCATGAACCCGTACCTTTTGTACAATACCGTTGTCAATGTCCCGTGATTTGTCAAATTTTTTTGCTAGATCTTTTTTGCGATTTCTCAAAGGTACACCTTTGCTATGACGTGCCATGGAAAGTGTCCCGTTAGGATTTTCTCCTTTTACTGGCGAATGTTTTGTGGGTACGATAGTTTGATTAGGTAAAGCGTCTACACCAGAGCTAGTCGATGAATGTCCTATCTGTGGTTGCGAGACAATGTTCATGCTTTCAAAAGTGTGACTAAAAATGCTTTCTAATTCTCGACCATTACTGTTGTACAAAGATGATATTGTTCCTGATCGGGCAGTTAAATCATTATCTCTCTTAGAACTTATAGTTATTGACTTCCCATTTTTCATTTTAGTTTTCAAAAGAATACTCTCACTTTGGTCGTCTTTTTTCGTTCCGAGTGGAGATACTAATTCCCTTAATTTTGAGATTTCGGTTTGTTTCTCGTAATGTTCGTCAATGGTTTTTTGCGATTGCACAATTTGATGGCCATAGCTTTCTCCTGATAAGTCTGTGGTTTCGTTTTCCTCATTTTGGCTATCTTTTAATGGTAATTTGTGGTAATTTGAGGTCGTAGGACGAAAAGTTGTACCCAAAGAGAGAGCATTTTCGTTAGACCAACGAGGGCTATTTGACGGATCCTCAGGATTGCTTACAGAGCGCTTCCGTGACCCCTCACTCCACTTTGGCTTATCTCCTGCTGATGTTCTCCTCCCATGATTGTCCTTGCTGGTCTCATTTTGTCGTTTTCCGATATGTGGCAGACGTAAATCCTCTTCTTGGTAACTTTTTCTTCCTTGGTATAACCTTTCGTTTAGATCTTTTAAATTTTGAGAGGATTGACTCTTCTTAAAGTTCTCTTGATTGATCATAATGTTTAACTATACTGTTTTCTGTATTGAGAATGCCATTGATTTTTCTCTGATACAGTTAATTATTTTCTGCCTCCTATTTGAAAATATTGATCCTTCCGAACGCCACCCCTTAATAAGGTCTTTTGTGTTACGACCAAAATCAATCGAGACTACGAAAAAAGGTACAATTTTCGATAAATAGCAATTAATAAAAGGGAAAAAGAAAATGACAGAAAAGTCAATATTTTGATAACAAATTACACTATAAATGAATTTAAGTCAATAGGTCTTTTCTTTTCCTAACTGGACAGGTGTTAAGAAAGATAGATATCTAGATAAATAAGTAAATATATGAACAGATAGACAGACAGATATAGAGAAATATATAGATAGATAAACACACAGAGAGAGACAGAGAGGGAAGCATAATCGAGTTAGACCAAGAAAAAAGAAAAGTGTTTGTGTTCTGTAACAACATAAATACATTAGTCACAATTAACTTGATATTGTGAAATGGGCCTAGATTGTAGAAATAAAAGATAAACATTAGTTTATAGTAAACGTAAAAAATGTTGCTTCCTAACATCTGCGTCGTCGATATTTTGGTTGTTAGTGTGTTTGGCCGAAGTGGGAAAAGTCAACGACTTTTCCCTAAGCGTAAGTTCCATTTTTAGATATGTAATTGACCTTTAACCTTTGCCTCTCTTTCGTATGACATTGACCAAATGCTTTAATAAGTGACCTTTTGATTGCCTGTTTCGTTTTGAAAGCCAGTGGCCTCGTATTGTATAACAAAAATATCAAAGTTGTTTACTGCTCTTCTGCAAGATCATTTTTGTGCCCTGAAAACACAATGTTTGCATTGGACTTTGTATTCGTTAAAAGTGAGTTGTTTTTTTCACAGGCTTTAGATTTGCAGTCCAGTGAATTATCTGTTTATTATGCATCTCTCTGACGCACGTTTTGTAGCAAGCTAAACCTCAGAAAGAAATAGCTGTGGCCTAGTAACAGAGACATTGATTGTTAAGTATCATGTAGAGTCATTCTGTGTAATTTGATAAATATGTGCAACTTGCACAATACTGGCTAGACCTCTGATAAGGTGCCCACGAAAAGAGAACGGTTTCTTAGAGTAATAAACCAACCTCCCTGTTGAACCTTTCTTGGCTTTTTGACACATTAAACAAGCACGTTTTCTGCGTTTCTTAATTGTCACCTTAGAATTTTCACTGCGATGTAATGATGTCTATAGAATTCTTGGTGCCGGTGGGAATTTTAAAAATTAAATTAACCGCAATACATACCAGTTACATGAAAAGTTTAATGGTCATGGCGCACTTTGTTTACACGATTAGAGAACTCATTTCCAATGATTGCATATTATGGCTGCACAATAAAGTAGTATTACAGAGAACCCGTTTGCCACAGGCAAATTCATCCATGGGAAAGGATTAGATCTACGGCGAAAACAACAACTACTTTTCTCACCATGAAATAGTTAACTCAGAACGAACTTTTTCACTGTAGCTAACAGCTTGGATGAATTTGCTCAGACATAAACACTGAAGATCGAATGGGTATGCAGGTATAAAGCGTTTCTTGCGAATAAATTCCATTTACTGGAAAATGTAATTAATACATGCTATATCACAATGTTACCTCATTATCTCAAATCTTATCATTCTTTAAAATGGTTTGCCTTGAATTTGCCCGAATTCTCATTTCTTTGCTGGTAACCATATAGAAATTATAAAGGGAAACTTTATTAAAATTTCAGCCGGATGAAATTTGTATTTGAAAAATTTCAGGAGAATTTAATTTGGAACACATCCTAGGCATGTTTCAGACTGCACCGGATTAATTAATGTTTGAAGTAATCTTTCTCTTTGTGTGTTGTTCCTTAAGTAACTAAACAAGGGAAGAGATCAATAACAGATCTATTTATGAGTTGAAAGACGATTTGTTAACCTGTGCTGTAATTTGCCACAGGGAAGGCAAAAGAGAGGGAGTTGAGGGTCTGCGATAAAATACAAACATTGCAAGACTTTCAAAGGTCAACAACATTGAATAAGTGGTGATTGGAGCATAAGTGACTTAGCCAAAAGCAGCAGGGATTCGATCTCCGCTAAAAAGTGACTGTCAGAGTCTAGGCATCAAAAACTGAATGATGAGGTCCATATGTGATAGTGAAAAGTTTGCAACGAGTGGGGTGTCATATTAAGTCTGGGCCAATAAGGCAAACAGCTCTGGATTGTACATGATTGATTAGGGAGAGAAAAAAACAAAGGACGTCTGAAAAGACTCATAGTGAAACATGTTAAACTGTTTTTTGTCCACAATTCTTTGGAGTATGAACTATCAGACTAGAAGCAAGTGAACATTAAACAGCTAATACGGATCGTACCTAGACAATTCGTAGACACCCCGCAAAAAGGGGACGGCAAAGCTGTTTACTGATTCAAGAGTCCGAGTAAAAAGACTACAAAGTGATGCTTGCCTGCTTTGAATGTTGGCATATTCCACACTATTTCGACGGAAAGATGACTTTACTCAGCCAATTTGCCAACAATTGTCTTCTCTGTAGAGTTTGGTGTATTCTGGATTTTTCCATGGATGTTAACCTCATTCAGTCACAATGTTGGTAAATGTTGATTTCTGCATTTTGATCTATGCAAGAAATCCTGACTACGTGTTCTTCGGAGACTTCGGAACTCCCAAAGTGGAACTTCCGGACCGAATACAACTCAATGATACATCAAGGACCTAGCTAAGGACATTCTTTTTATCATGAATCAGACAAAGACGGACATACGTACAGACCAAGTAACCGACACACACACAATACAATCTCGCCTAATCATAAGGAAACTACGTACAGTACAACCAAACATGACAAAATAAACGTCTGACAAACATTATTTCCCAAACACGTATATGGAAACATGTAACACGGAAATATATATACACCAAAGCAAAAAGGGCAAGACAAAGAAACAAGCAAGCAAGAGAGAAAACGAGAAAGGATAGAAATGAAGATAGAGAAGATAGAAACATGTTAAATTATTAACAGACAAATATGAACAAATATCGACCCACAAACACACATAGACACAAAACAAAAATAGTAGGCAAATCAAAGTAAACATAAAATCATGGAAAACTACAAACAAACATAGATACAATCACACAGAGACACAATCACACATAGACACAAAATAAAAATAGTATGCACATCAAAGTAAACATAAAATCATGGAAAACCACAAACAAACATAGATGCAATCACACAGAGACACAGTCACACATAGACACAAAATAAAAATAGTAGGCACATCAAAGTGAGCATAAAATCATGGAAAAACACAAACAAACATAGATACAATCACACAGAGACACAGTCACACAGAGGCACAAAACACAAGTACAGACGTGACTGCTAAACGAGAAAAAAAGGCAAAGGCCTTCAATCACACACAAACTTATGCAAATATAAAAATATTAATTCATAAACATAAACAGTGATGTAAACGCATAAAAACAGAATGCTAAACATAAAATACAAAGTGTAGTTTGACATTAGTGCTTAATTTAGTTGTTTAAATTTATCATTAAGTCTGCTTGCTTTTATCGTAGTCTTAAATGATAGCAAAGCAAGGATGGGGTCCCTAGCCCCGATAATCAGAAGAACAGGTTACGAGTTAAAGACATCCCAATTGATATCGTGTCCAAAAGCGGAAGAGGTATACTAGAGAACACAAGTAAAGTTATGTTTGTGACCA
Organism: Chironex yamaguchii; assembly: GCA_024741275.1. Classification (NCBI taxonomy): domain Eukaryota; kingdom Metazoa; phylum Cnidaria; class Cubozoa; order Chirodropida; family Chirodropidae; genus Chironex; species Chironex yamaguchii. The sequence goes on along the minus strand of JANTCA010003700.1, from coordinate 19,849 downwards.
CGGGAGATTTGAGCACTGGTCTACCATCTACAAATCTAACACCGTTGAGCTGAACAGCGTAATAGGGAAAGTCAAAAACCTCATTCAACGACAATCGTCCACTCGTGCTTTTGGGTGTCTGTCTATTAACTTATACTGTTACAAGCAGCATGTGTTTCAAACGTATGCATAAACAGCATCTGTCTCTCATCAATTGCTACAGTTTCCCGTAGAAACTGACAGGGTGGTCTTGAGTTAAGAAGAGATTTGTAGTCGTGTTTGTTGGAGACACAAGTTATTAGCTATCTGCGTCACTCTTTTGACTTAGTTTAACATCACAAGACTCGGGTTCGAATCTTCAGTGGGAAGAGTCACAACTTTACTTCATTTTCGTACGCATGGCTACCTGTCTAGTTCTAGATGGGGGTGTTTTGGAGGCCCATCGTGTTGAAAAAAGGGTCTGTTATTTCCCATCAAGACGCAAGAATAGTGGATAATAGTTTAAAGCAAGGTACAGCAGAGAAGACATCAATGGTCATAAAAGATTTCCCTAGAGTTAAATCCTCGGCCTCTCAAGTTTGTTCATGCTGCTAATGCTAACTCAATGAGCTGGTTATAGTCGGATAATTCATAAAGCAACCCAGATGAGAAAAGCCATCAAACACTACCACTAGGTTTATTAGTTGCGATTACTTTAGTTTTCCTATAGAGCTAATTTCATCGAACTGTGCAAAAATGTTCAATGACCTCCACTGCTTTGAAGTTTTCGCCGTTGATGACCGTTGAGACTAATTTAAAAATTATTTTTAAAACCTAATTGGTTTCGGCAACCCCATAAAGTCGTCAACTTCAGTAATAGTATCATTCTTGACAGCCAATACAGTTCCAATGATAATATCCGGTTTTTTGCCCATCAATAGCCAAAGACCTTTGAGGGAGGATGAATTTGTGAAAACTCTTGACCCCAACAGCTAGATAATGAAATGTTCCTTCAAAACCATTTGCTATTTTTCGGGTAGATGCTTGTCACACGACCACGATAAGATAGAGGTTCAATAACTTATAAATGTGATACGTTTTCTAAGAAGCAAATAGTTTAGCAAGGATTTTGGTAAAAGTATGGAGGAATTATCGGAGATATTATCATCAATACTGAAGCAATACTGTAGAGCAACAAAGTATTAAGATTATATGAGAGATTCCCAATAGGGAGGACGAGATTTTTCTCTGTAGCAAACTTATTGCCGAGTATGCCTGATTCCTAGGGCTAGTGAACTTTACTAGGAAGTAGGCTCTTTATGACAATGGGCTCCCAATACCAATACTATTTTGTTTGTGCTGACGAGGACTTGAACTCGCAACCACTGGCTTGCAAGGTTGGCTTCTTATCCGCCATACCATGGAGGCTCTAAGGAGAACGTAGGGAGAGAAATTTACTTATCTTATTGAACGACAGACCAGCTTTCTATAGGAACAAGCTTATATATATCTAAAGGTAACATGAAATGCTTTCTAAAAGGGTACGCTTTATTATAGCATCCAGCATTGCTATCGTTTATCGACATTCAAATTGTAAACGAATACAATTGTTGGCTTTTTATGTCCTTTTTTGTAAGTAAGCTGAGTTTGTTTTCCATTTCAAGGGATGTTCGCTTACAAAAATCATACTTTTGTGCCAGGTTGGTAGTAATTAATCATTGTTAGAGTTAAAGAAGTAAAATCCTTTGACATCGGAAAGCAAGAGATAGTAACGGACTTCCCCGGGACTTGAACCCTTATCCCCAAATAAGAAACTGATTCTCATGTCCACTAAACTAAATACCCCTAATAGAAATGATCAAACGATTTTTACATAGTCTAACATGTCCACTCATGTACATAAATGTACATTTACTTTGTTAACGCTCTTGCCTCGCACTTTGCCGACAAAAGCGATTATTGATCATCATATCCGTTGTACTGTACGTATGCATTACAGGTGCAAGTAAGCAATTACTTTTTTAACACAGAACTGAATTCTAGAGTAACGTTTACGATGGTTGAAGTTTGTTTCTATTTCTGTAGAAAAGAATAATCAGCTTGAGACATAAATTTAATATAAGTTTTGAAATTTTGAACTAGAAATTGTTGTCTCAGCAAATTTGATATGTGTAAAGGGAGTGGAATGTTTTTGCTCTATTTCAAAAGAATGTGAGAGAACATTACCAAACTACGAAATTAGAAATCTCTTCTGAACTGAACGTGCATGCAGACCATTAATGTTTAAGACAATTTAAAGACACCACATTTTGCTGTTGTCACCAATGTTTACAAACTTTCGTCAGAGCTGTTGCTTCTAGCTTGATAGTTGCCAAAACACTAAAGCCAGGATGAATGTACACGTCATCTTGTTCCCATAGTTACATGTAATCCAGCTCAGGGGGAGGCGGTTTTCCTTGTGTTGATTAGCGGGTACAAAATTAAAGTAAAGTAAAATAAAACAAAACTAGGTACAAAGATAGCCCCTGAAAGAATCCTCTTTAGCTGAAGTATGTGATTTATGCCGCTACAACTCGAATAAAAGTAATTTGTCTCGTTTATTGTCTTGACGTTAAGCCACTGGCCTGATCTCAGTAAGGATGAGACAAATTTACAATTTTCAACTTATGATTGACTGTCTGCTAATTAGCTTTTGCTTAGTGTTTTTGTACTTTTAGAGAACATTTTCTAAAGACACGTGCTGATTTTGTATCAGAACTATTTGATGCTCAAGATTGTGAAATGTCTCATGTGAATGATACCAGTATTTACAACTTGACTTATTTTTGTTAGCGTGTGGCTTCGAATCGCCTGTCTTGAGAGGAATGACTTGTTGTTGAAATCCTTTGTGATATTTATGACTTTACTATAGATCTTTATTATGAATTTGAAAATGAGTGACTAAGTAATAAAATGTTGTAATAGAACCTCTGATAAGTAAACAATAAGGAATAACTCACCGTAGAGGAACAGCCAGAGTGGAGAAACGACGTGAAACTGGCGATTTCACCATAAATACTTAATTTGTTGAACTAACCAATATATATCACCTTTTATTCTTTGTAAGCAATTCTTTTATCCATTTCCACAAACGGAAAGGTAAAGTGAAAAATTTCCACTTTTAAAATCCATGAGTTCTAAGCATTGAAAAAACTCTTTCCGCCATAATATCGCCTTAAAGGCAACGCATATCGTTGCTTGGCAGTGCAATTATATTTGTGTACTAAGAACGTAACTTAGAATAACGACAAGAATTGATCCAGCACCACTCTTTTAATCTTATCAGCGTGGGCAAGAGATTTCGTATGTGTAGTCTACATAGCTAGATATTGCCAAAATTATGCGGTTCAGTAACATACAAACATTCTGCCATGTAAAGGATAAAACTGCAATCTCTTGTCTCCTTTTATATGATTCTGTTAATTAAAGCCGCACATGTTTTCGTGTTTGAGTACGTAGCTGCATGTAAACTAGTCTATCCCCCGTCCGTATTAAGAGTCATGTCCTAACCGCAGTTGTTATAGTTATCCATACTATCGACAGGGTCTAACAATCGGATATTTCAGGGAGTCAAGGTGACAAAATGCTAATACTTTTGACACCAGGTCATCTATAGTGATTTTGTATGAATAAATGATAAGATGTTGGAATGTATAAACATATCTGTAAAGATAGACTGATTATGCTTTATTAAGAAATTTCGTATTTACATCTTTTCAAGGAGAATTAACGTTATTGGTGTATGCTATGTTGGCCTGGAACAAATCTAATAACATTTTGCCATACAAAGAGGCATTAACGATATAGAATTTGTGAGCAGTTAGTGAAACGTGCAGATCTACTTTAAGATCAACTTTCTTTTGTTCAGTCTCTTCCACTCAGAACAGTTTGGACCTATCCTTATAGCACTTGTTTTGATGATCAAGTGTGCATTTGTATGTTTTTTCCCTTTATAATTCTACATGTGTTACTTCACACAAAAAATATATAAAGACGTTATCCATGTTTTGCAACAATACATAGAAGGTGACTCTGGCTTACCATATTCTACATAGTATGACATGATGCATTGACCCATTTAAATATTTAGAACTGGAACATTTGTTTCATAAAGATACAAATCATCTGGCAGATAAAGAAAGTGATTAACTAATAAAATATTACGATGAAAGCAAGTTGTCCGCTTTGCAGTTTTCGACCCAATGTAGACATTTCGTAGCTCGCCGTCTGTTGACGAGTGAAGCAAGTTGTCTTCTGATAAGTGTCGTAAGTCTTCTACTGACGTGTGTCTTGAGTCGTCATCTGCTGAGCGTCGTAAGTCGTCTGCTGATGAGTTTCTTAAGTCGTCTTCTGTTGAGCGTCGCAAGTCGTCTTCTGATAAGTGTCGTAAGTCTTCTACTGATGAGTTTCTTAAGTAATCTTCCGCTGAGCGTCGTAAGTCGTCTTCTGATGAACGCCGTAAGTCGCTTTCTGATGAGCATCGTAAGTCGCTTTCTGATGAGCGTCGTAAGTCGTTTTCTGATGAGCGTTGTAAGTCGCTTTCTGATGAGCGTCGTAAGTCGCTTTCTGATGAGCGTCGAAAGTCGCTTTCTGATGAGCGTCGTAAGTCGCTTTCTGATGAGTGTCGTAAGTCGTTTTCTGATGAGCGTCGTAAGTCGCTTTCTGATGAGCGTCGTAAGTCGCTTTCTGATGAGCGTCGTAAGTCGCTTTCTGATGAGCGTCGTAAATCGCTTTCTGATGAGTGTCGTAAGTCGTTTTCTGATGAGTGTCGTAAGTCGTCTTCTGTTGAGCGTCGTAAGTCGTCTTCTGATGAGTGTGGCAAGTTGTTTTCTGATGATTGTCGTAACAACAACAGCAGCAACATTTATTCAGCTCAAGAAGGAAAGAATTACATTATAATAAAATAAAAACTATGGCCTGTTTAAGAGTTCCGCTAACTGGAAGTAACTAAAGGCTAATCGAGCCAGGAAGCGGGTTAAAAAAATAAATATATCAAAAATGTATCAAAAATAAGTTTCAAGGTCAGGCAGTAGGATCTGTGTATCCTTAATTTACTAGAGAACAAAGAGCTATACACGCACACACGAGACACAAAAAGATGGGGGGCACAACGAAGTAAGATCCATCACAATGGAGGGTTGGGGGTCAATTTGAGAATAAATAGTCATTAAATAATAATCTTTTAAAAGAGCAACGACTCTTAATCTTGAAATCATCTGGAATTTCATTCCAAACTTTCACTCCAAGAAAACGGATATTAAATTTGCCATAGTTCTTATTTTGGGAAGGTAATATGACTTTCTTTTGGCCAGCCTAGTATTATAATGATGTATCTCACTTACATTGGTGAAAAATGAATTAAAGGCTAAATGTAACCGATTGGAATAATCATACATAAACAATGCATTGTTCAACTTTACCAAGTCAAGAAATCTAAGCAAGCCAAGTGATTTAAATAGTGGCAATGTATGTTCATCAAGCTTTGAAAATGTAATAATCCTAATAGCTTCTTTCTGTAACAGAACTAGAGGTTTTAAAGAGTTAGGGTAGGTATTTCCCCGAGCTGTGACGGAATATATAAGATGCGGAAAAATAAGAGTAAAGTATAATTATTTTAGGATCGAAAGGTTGACATAATGTCTTATTTTGCATAAAAATGCCTATAAAACGCTTCTTTTTTTTGCAATATGAGAGATATGCTGTTTCCAAAACAAATGCGAGTCAAAAAGACTCCAAGATAATTTATACTCTTGGCTTGCTTGCTTAAGTCGTCTTCTCATGAGTGTCGTAAGTCCTCTACTGATGAGTTTCTTAAGTCGTCTTCTGCTGAGCGTCGTAAGTCGTCTTCTGATGAGTGTCGCAATCGTATTCTGACGTGTGTCTTAAGTCGTTTTCTGCTGAGCGGCGTAAGTCGTCTTCTGATAAGTGTGGCAAGTCGTTTTCTCCTGAGCGTCGTAAGTCGTCTTCTGATGAGTGTCGCAATCGTCTTCTGACGTGTGTCTTGAGTCGTCATCTGCTGAGTGTCGTAAGTCGTCTACTGATGAGTTTCTTAAGTAATCTTCTGCTGAGCGTCGTAAGTCGTCTTCTGCTGAGCGTTGTAAGTCGTGTTCTGCTGAGCGTCGTAAGTCGTCTTCTGCTGAGCGTCGTAAGTCGTCTACTGATGAGTTTCTTAAGCCGTCTTCTGTTGAGGTTGAGCGTCGTAAGTCGTCTTCTGCTGAGCGTTGTAAGTCGTCTTCTGCTGAGCGTCGTAAGTCGTCTTCTGGTGTGTGTCTTAAGTCGTCTTCTGATGATTACCGTAAGTTGTCTACTGAAGAGTGTCTTATGTCTTCTTCTGATGATTGTCGTAAGTCGTATTCTGCTGACAATAAATAACGATGGATATTTTGAAGTCGTTGAAATCTGTTCGCTTACGTGAACGACTTTCCTCTACTTTCAAATTTCTTCGGTATAACCGCTTTAAAACATTGTGTTCCATCTCAAAACTCCTTGAATGCATATTCGCCACTTTGTTACCCCAAGTTGGTATATAAAAACACAAAAGGGTTTGATTTGATAACCTTTTTTATCAAACCTTCGATCAAATTCCTGATGTGATAAGCATATTTCTGTCCTATTGTTGAAATTGTTCTGTTTTCGTTTCGCTCTGTACTCCATTTTGTTGTTCGTTCTTCCTTTTCTAGGCACTACTTCATTCATTTGAAAGCGCGCCAATGAAAAAAAAAACTACCATTAAAGGTAAGTATTGTTAGTGACTTTTGAATTTGGCTGCTTTACTACCATTTTTAAAGTAATTTTTATACAAGTGAGAATGTATAGATGTATAGCAAGGATTCGATTAGGTCTACCGACATTGAAAATTAATAATTCTTATGCTGATAGTGTTATGAAAGTAATATTATGTCAAAATTTTTCAGATTAGCATTTTCGCCACTGCTCGTATACCCACTGTCCACGTAGCGTATGTATACGGGAAAACTATGGGATCGTGAGCCTCAGCTATAGAATTTTATGTGACTAACCCATATAAACTATTATTGCTGGCGATGTTCCCTTTGTATAATAATTAGTATAATGTAAGTATTATAATGTAATGATAACAATAATATGTTCAATAATTGGGGTTCAGACCTCTACGACAGCCACTTTTCCCTCGTACTTTGTTTGTTAGTTGTTTTGAGATTTTACCCGTAAACTTAAGAAATTTGATTAAATGGTAAACTACCTGATTGGAGGGAATTTCGTGAGCATTCAAATTCCGAACAAACACAATGGTTAGCTTAATTTTCTGTCCTTTCTGCAATACGTTATGGTAAGTTAAACGTCTGATAACTCAAACTTCCAGATAGTCAAACTCCCGATAAACTGAACTCCCGATAAACTGAACTCCCGATAAACGGAACTCCGAGAAACTGAACTCCCGAGAAACTGAACTCCCGAGAAACTGAACTCCCGAGAAACTGAACTCCCGAGAAACTGATCTCCCGAGAAACTGAACTCCCGAGAAATGGGACTCCGAGAAACTGAACTCCCGAGAAACGGAACTCCCGAGAAACCTAACTCCCGAGAAACGGAACTCCCGAGAAACCTAACTCCCGATAAACGGAACTCCCGAGAAACCTACCTCCCGATAAACGGAACTCCCGAGAAACCTAACTCCTGATAAACGGAACTCCCGAGAAACCTAACTCCCGATAAACAGAACTCCCGAGAAACTGAACTCCCGAGAAACCTAACTCACGAGAAACGGAACTCCCGAGAAACTGAACTCCCGATAAACGGAACTCCCGAGAAACCTAACTCCTGATAAACGGAACTCCCGAGAAACCTAACTCCCGATAAACA
>JANTCA010003700.1:0-11910 GCA_024741275.1 Chironex yamaguchii | reverse complement strand
ACTCCCGAGAAACCTAACTCCTGATAAACGGAACTCCCGAGAAACCTAACTCCCGATAAACAGAACTCCCGAGAAACGGAACTCCCGAGAAACTGAACTCCCGAGAAACGGAACTCCCGAGAAACCTAACTCCCGATAAACGGAACTCCCGAGAAACCGAACTCCCGAGAAACGGAACTCCCGAGAAACTGAACTTTCGACAGTGCAAAATCTCATACTTTGAACTCTTGATAACTATCGTTGCCTTTGTTAACTAGATCACTCAAAATCGCAAAACAACTCGAACTCCCGATAGCTCGATCTCTGAAGCCTGGTACTCACTTGACGATTATCACGATTACTACGATTACGATTATCGCGATTAAATTTTTGTTTTCAGTAGGAACTTCAGCTAATCATGTATTCACTATCAATCGCGTTAATCGTGAATGACAATTTTTCCGAATTTACTTTGCCTCAGCCACTCCTTACCCTTCATAAATTCTTCAGGTGTTTGACGTCATCTGATCAAGATCATCGCGAAAAGATATCAAAAAAAATTTGAAATGCTTTCACGATAATCGTGATGATGATTATCACGAATGGAGGTCTTATCGCGATAACATTTGATTTACTCACTGTGGATTAGCACGATTACACCTAATCATTATCGTGGTAATCGTGATAGTCGTCAGGTGAGTACAAGACTTAAGCATTTGATTGATCATGATTCGACTGTTAACCCTCGATCCAGGACTTCCTTGCTGGTATCTCTGATCTGTTTCTTGTGTGTTCGAAATTTCAAAGTCGTTGATCGAAGTTAAAGATCGCAGTATAAATATGTGTCGCAGAAAAAAACTAATATTGCTGGTAACGAAAGATGCTTTTCAAACTTTGATCTGACGTCAAGAGAAGTGTTCCAGCCGAGAGCAAATTACGTAAGAGACAATGTTATTGAAATAGATCATAAAAAATACCATTTTGTTCATTTTAGCTAATTACTTTTATCCAGTTGGAAGACGGAAATATGAAATTATTTAAAAGAAATTTATTTTAATAAATGCGCACGTTTTGCGGTTGATAAGTGATGGAAGACACATTCGAGCTCATGAACGTTTGATATAGTGGGTAAATAGAGATATGCATGAAAATAACATTTTGAAGTTATATTGAATTTTAAATGAATAAAACAATTTTTTAAAAAGTTGCAAGAGGAGAAGACGGCAGATAATATATTGTTACCGTTTACTAACGTCAACAGAGGTCCTTATCATGTAAAAGCTCATGTTTACAATTCATGTGTACTGCCAGTAGTACTTTACGGTCTATAATACATCAATTGGACAACGAAGCTAGTACAAAGAGTAGAAACATTTAAAAACCATATCATGAGATTCATGACGAACAATAAGTTATCAGACCGTATTTCAATAGACAAACTCCATGAACTCACAACCTTGATGCCGATAACCTCTACAATTTAGAATAGAGTCTCAAACTATTCAGGTGCATAAAGAGATCCAACATTGGCTTATCAAAAACATGTCTAGAAGGCACGAAGGAGGGAAAGAGGAATAGAGGAAGAACTTGGATTGACAACGTAACTTCTTGGTCACAGCTAAGCGTTAGTGATTTAAACACTCCTTGTAAAAACCGTAATTTTGGAGAGTAATTTCTCATGTTAGTAAGCAGTCTAGCTTAACTGGAGACAGTGACACATGATGACCAGAAGTTTTCTTCAAGGAAATTGATTAAGGGTACCTTGGATGTCTCCTTCAGATATACTTCTCCCCTTAAATTTTTGCCAATAAGCAAGTGAACAAATACTTCATATATTCTGCTGATAACGTTGGGGTTCTATTCTGCGTCAGGAAATACAAGGCCTTGTTATAATATGACAAACAGGGAAAATATTCGAAGAATACATGCCTTTATTTTTATTCGTAGGAAGATGTGTTTCGCCGATCTTTATTACTAATTGCACTTATAATTCGCAAACTGGTCATTTGTGCATAAATTTAAGATCGTTTTCTAGTAAAGACATGTCTCATAAAAATAAATTATAAATACCGTGAATCTGAAGAACTTAGTTTGTATCTCCCCTCAAAAATTTCACAAAAGTGTAAATCCTGGCATTAGGAATCACGAGGTGTGGTCATATTGACAGAAACAATGGGAGTGGACTCCTTAGATAAGCAATTGAGTGGGATTAAGAGACGCAGACAGGAGCAAAGTTATAACAATTGACCACCTCGGAATCACATCAGGGTCTTCAGACTACAATCCTGGCGCGTTTCTTGCTGATCTAAATAGGCGTGCAGAAAATAATAGCGACGTTTTTAGTCCTTCGTCACTTGTTAAGTCGTGCAAAGTGCTGTCCTTTTAGCAGGATACACTGTATACGAAAAACTGGCAAATTTATGTATTTACAAAGCGTTAATCTTGTTTTGAAACTCGACTATTTTCTATCATAAATTAATTGTTTGATTGATATAGGAACCTGACATTTTGCAAGGATATCCAGTGTATGTGACTACTAAAGAATCCTCCCATATTATTATTGACCATAACATCCCTCTGTACGCGAAGTAATGCAAAACATCCTTTTCATGCACTTCAGAAAGATAGTCTTAATTAGCACCACGTTTAACGATGTTACGGTAACACAATATATTCACTACCTAATCAGTTTTTTATGCGTTAAAAGAGGAATAGGGCTATTCACTTACTTTTATTCATTTTATATCATTTTCAAATATTTATACACGTTAAAACCGGTTTCAGAATTACATCTGGGTTTCAAACCGACCTCTTAAAATCTAACTACAAAAAGGAAATCTACTTTCAATATTATATATTTACAAGCACTAATATAATATATAAAATGAAGTATCTAAATTAAAACACAAAGGAAAACCAAGTAATCTGACTTGTTAGAATAGAAAGCACCTAGGGAGGAAGCCTATTTATTAGCCTTATTTAGGTTGTTCCAAAGAGTAGCCTCTCTGTAATAGACGGATTTCAGTAAAAAGGGAACGATTTATTCCTTGGTATTGAAAATAGTAATACAAGAAATTTGCAGCATATACAGATAAAATATGTAGGTCAGCATAAGCAGATGAAATATCCACCAATTTTCTTTGTCTAAACCTGATATTAGCGAATCGGTAAATTGACAATTCTGAGGATCTTGTCTTAGATAGTTGTTAACAAAGCTTCCTAGACAGCGCGTCTGGGTTCCAGGAATCATTCGCCCTGTTCAATCAATTTAGAGAAACTTTAGCATGTAAACACTTAATACTGTTTTCCCGGCCATTGTTAATGGCGATTGAGCAGAGTGTTACTATGGCAATCAATTCAAGAGGCCAGGTGACAGATATGTTTCATGGACATGTTTGCGGAACTGTATCCTTAGTAACAACCGCGTCCCGCTATGCGAGCATTTGTTTCATTTACGTCTCCTTGACAAGTTTATCTTTTCGTGCTTGGAGACAAAATACACCATAGACAAATGATGTCAATTTGATTGTAAATGGAACTTTGTAAGTTCCAATAATATATAGAAGATTATGCTTGTAAGGAACGAGGATGTAGCTGGTATACGTTTTGGTGTAAGATGTGGGGACAAGAATTCGTGAGCTTGATATTACCCCAAAATTAGGATTGAGGAAGGACTGGAGAGAGGAATAAATATAGAGAGATTTGATTAAACGGGTAAATAGAAAGAGCGACAGTGATAAAGAAAGATAACATTGATGGTGTATGAAGAAATTAAAAGATGACAAGGAAGATGACTTAAGAAGAAAATAACAAAACGGACAAAGTACAAAAAGGGAAAGTAAAAAGAATTAGAAAAGTTAACAAACACAGGAAAGAGAAACAGGAAACTTAAGGGATGAAAAGATAGAGAGAGAAAAGAATAGGAACGATTGAAAGTCAAGGAAGAGACCAATTAAAGAAAAAGGAAAGCTTGAAAGATAATGTGGTCAGGATAAATTCTGGCGTCTCGTATGGCTGTCTTTGAGGAGATTACACTCTTGTGAAAATGAACAGTGACTCATCTCAGGCATGTCGCATGACTAGCGTACCACAAGTGCATATGAAGTGCGCCACCGAAGAAGTTCTATTATGATAAAGCCAGGTAAGGTATCTTTGGATATCTGAAAACGAATTTCTTCCACATGTTTGATTCGACTACGCCAATACTCAGATCTTGATCTGATCTGGGCACGTGAAAACATTTAAATAAAAGGAATTAAAGCAAAACTGAAAGGAGTAGTTCAGAAAAACGATTTAGCCATTTAAGGAACAGAGATGACCATTATATGCAATAATGAATAGAATATTGTCTTATAATGAATTCTTCACTTTTCAATTTGAAATACTCAAAATACTGCTGTTTTGTACGTTTCACAAAAAATGACTAATAAATATGAACAATTATCGAGAATCAAGTGAGATTATGGTTTTAAGCAACAAGGGAAACTCAATTAAAAACAACTTTTACAATAACATACTCTGAGTAATAAACGTATTTAATGATGTTTTTGAATTTGAAAATCCCTTATTTGAATGATTTAGGAAAATAGCAACTCAATGGTTCGAATGATAATTAGGTAATTGAAGAATCTTAGTTATAGAACGTGAAAAACTCAGCTATCTCAGCACGAGTCTGCGCATCTTTTTTTGAGGATTCCTTTATGAAAAGATATTTTCATAGATGCATCAGTGCTTGCTGTCTGCTTTCTTCGACTATTTCCTACACTCAACAATAACCAAAAGTTGTTAATCTAAGCCAGACGACTCGCGAAGATCTCTAAGAATTTCCGCCTCCAACAAACACTAAAAAAGTCCTTCTCTTCTTGTTATTAAGATTGAGACAAAGAACATCCTCTGCACACCATACGTTACGAAAGATTACAGCACAAATACGTCACACGAAGAACACACTATATATATTATACTTGCAACCTCATTCTCACAATGACTTCATAATACTATGCATCCTCGTTCTCGCAATGATCTCATAATATGGATTACGAAATGATAGTGATGATTGGCGTAAATTAGATTTTTAAGCTAAACTATCCATAACCAACATCATGTTGCTTATACACGTACCTAAAGGAGGCAATCAAGCCTCTTCTAAAAGCAAGCATTAAAGATATCCCAGGAATGACTAGTAAAACTATTTATAACATAGTAGCGTGCTTATCTACCGCCATAGTTAATATTTGAATAAAATATATCATGTTATATATGTATAAATCAAAGTTGCAATAGTTCTTTGTCACTGTTTATTATTTCTTCATCTTGTGTTTCACTTTTAAACATTTTACAAAACCACGCTTGTCAATCTCTCTTTGATGTATCTCTCATTCTGAGATTTCGATCTTTACAGCAAACAGCGCAAAGTAGTTTTTGCATCGAACATGGCTAAACAGACTTACTGATGTTGACGTATATGTACTTACTGATTGTTTCAAGTAGAAGTAGGCTACTGGAGCTTGTCTTGAGGTTGCTATGAATCTTATCTTTGACTCAGCTTTCACTTTCCGCTTTGCTATCCCTTTGTAATATTCTTCTCTGCAAAGCTGTTGAAGGAGGGCCTTTTGGGTTGTCAATTGTAATAATATGTTTCTCCTGAATATCATTATTTTGGTCTATCAGTGATCGCAAATTAAAGCATGATGTAAATGACGTGTGCATTTCCGATACATTTTCATTCGCTCTAAGCTTAACAAAGGAACAAAAGTTCTCTTTTGCCGTATCATCAATGTTAAGCCATTTTTCCACGATCAACCACAAAAACGGCAAGAACTCTATCCAGTTGCTGAAAATGTACTTGTTTTGTGTGCAAAATAAATTCTATTTCCCCTGGACAGCCTTTTCTACCCCAAAACTGTCCTTTAGAATGTATTATGATTTTTAAACATGGTTGCTGTAAAGTTTACTCTCAGCCACCAATAAGTGGGCCATTAAGTTTCTCCAGCTTTGCGATAAATTTGTTTTTGAAATTATAGTTACGATTACGGTGACTTGTAGTTTGCAGTTCGTAGTTTTTTTCTTGAACGATGGTAGCAAGCACAGAATGTTTCCAAAACATATGAGAAACACTGTCCTTTGATTTGCTCTTTGTCAAGGTCTGAATCTTCATACTGCCAAAGACAGCTTATGGTCCTCTAAGCTATTAAGATAGCGTCTGAATGAGAGATGCTTTCTTCGCTGCAAAAATGCTATGACTGAAAGAATTCTTGAAGAAGGGAACACACAGAAAAGTGATTTTGCTAGGCCTGCTCGAACACAGTTTGTCATGTACTCCAACATCATAATGGCCTACGAGTTTGACTTCTGTATGTGACATTTGGCAACACTGAACAAGAAACCGTCATTAATGGCAAATTTTACCCCCCAAAGTTGCAATTTATGCTTTTATATGCAGTGATGAAAATTCCTTAATTTCCTGGCTGGTTCAAGGAGGCAGTAAAAAGGGTCCCTAGAAAAAGAGACAACATCACAGAGTGGGATCCCTCGGCAATTGTCTTAGGGCAGCTAAGAACTGTGAGAATTGTAGGTGGACAGTAGAAGGATCTGCAGAGTTGACCCCCACGGTCTACACGACTTCGAAACACATGAGGCGAGGCAATGCCCACAAGGAAAGTCAGGAGCTTTAACGAGGATGTCCTCTCAGTACTTACAATAGGTACTGATTTTATCAAGTACACATCTGGAAAACAAAATTTGGCTTTCCAGTGGAAGCTCAAAGCTGAATTTGACAGCAAATGGATTAGGACTAGGACTAGTTTTTAGATACGAATACATTGTTAGGAGCAACGTGATCGCATATCATAGATTATAACTGATCAGAAAGGTTCAAACCAAGATATATGAACAAGCAAGCACTTACGGTGGATCTCAAATATTTGTCGAGGGACGTAACACCAGTGCTTACTATAGGCGCCATTTTCATTAGATAGATTTCTGGAAAATAAAATTTAGGTACCGATTTAAACTTTAAAACTAAACTTTTGGGGAAATTGAATTAAATTTGGAATAATGTCTGATTAGTAATAGCTAAAAGTCTAAATTAAGACGACTATGATGCTTGGTAAATCACAGCTGAGTAAAAGCTTAGACATTAAAAGCACTTTTCAAATTATGACTGATTACAACAAGTACTCCTATTGACCATTCCTTTTGCCTGCAAGTTTTAAAAGTTACCTTTACCCCCCTTCTCAATCGATTTAAGATGGTTCTGCCCTCTGGAACACTTCTGATTTAAATTATCGGGGAAAAACAAAAATAAAACATCACAGTCCTTTAATTTAACGGCTAAGTTGTAAAACACTGTTTAATAACAACAGCTTACGGAGGCTGATGGAACCTGTGGTTTTGACAGGAACAGTAGTAGTGTATCCAATTTAAGAGAAATATTTAATATAATCAATAATTTATTAGCAACAGCGAAGAAGGAGGTTAAGACAATTTGAAATGGAGATAATACACAATGGCTTGACGTGAGCTCGTATAGCCAAAACATTTGTGTGTTTCCCAAACTTTGCTAAAGAACGGTTTATTCACAAATTTTCCACCCTGAACAATTTCGTCATGCAACTGAATGTTCTAAATACATGCCTAAACCACTTAAAGTGAAAAAAATATGGGTGGACTGATGTCCTCTCCGTAAGAGGGTGCAAGGTTCAACTGAACAATTTTGGATAGAAATAGCGAGCTACATAAAGGTGTTTGATATACAAGTTATTATATGTGGTCTAAACAAAACGTTCCTCCTATTCTGAAGGGACATAGTGTCTGTAATTGAGTTCAAAACAATTTGGTTTGTTTTACGTCCAGCAAATCTCGATCAACGACCAAAAAGTAACGATCGACACCAACCAAAGATACTGGGGTCTTAATCCTGGCCATAACTAACATTTGCAGCACATAAGAATAATTTGCCTGAAAAAAATCTCCACCGTCGTATAAAAGCTTTTGATTGCGTTTAAAATGTATAATGTACATTATGTAAAAGTAGGTAATAACCAAATTCCTTTCAGAAATAATGCAATAGTGCTCTTCAAGTTCGTGTCGTCAGTATAAAAATATAATGGCTTGCTTTTCTAGGTGTATACTCACATGCTTTATATACATACTAATTAGTGATCTATATATATTTGGGATTAAGAAAGTATAAAAGAAAGTATAAAGAAAATTTACTGGTTTTTTTTTCTTCTTATCAACCAGATGATTAAACTTAGTATAAACTTGCAGTATTTTAACTAGAGTTGACAGACTAGGAACTCCAAAACTCTAAACATTTTAGCCTTAGCTACGGGTCACTTGTGAGTCAAACATGGCTTAGCCGTAATGGATCTCAGCTGCCACACAAAATTATTGGATACTATCCTGTGCGACTCAACTCAGCCACTTTGAAAACAACATCAACAACGATTTGACCAATCGTTTCATGAAGTTTGCCTGCCACTATTCGTAGGGATTACTAAGTACATAAATTGATCGTGGGAGAAAACAACCCTAGAATCCTCGTAATACAATTTGTTGATGTCTTTTCAGCGAGATTATTTTGCCACCACCGCTAAGACGCTAACCATCCTGAACTAATAAGAACGAAAACATGGGCTGAAGATAGATAAAAAGGGGAATCAACAACATACATTCATCGCTTAATCACATTACCATGTTATAAGTCATCAGGTTACCATCTGACGAATATACAGATATGGGGCAGCCTCAATCGTCCGCGAACACGAAATCGCCGAAGTAAACCTTTTTAAAACGTATAGGTGTCCAACATGACGATGAATGCGTGAGATTCAAACTATAAGCAACGTTCCGAATAACTGCTCAAACCTCAAATAACCAAACCGTAAAAATTGTTTCAAGTTCTTCGACAAATGAATGATAAGTTGGTTGAAGCTGGTAAAAAACTATCAATTGCAGTTATACAAATGAACAAACAGAGAAATGATTGAACCGCAAAACCTTTCACAATTTTCACTCTTTAACCAACAGAGAGTTCTACATAATGGTCAACAGGTATTTAAGATTGGTGATATCTTATATTCTTCATTTCCTACCACAATGGCTTCATAGTTAACTTCTTTATTCAAATTATAGTTCTGTCAGAGGATGATTCGAGCAGTCTTGTCCCTGCAATGATTTTCGAAGTCTAATAAGAGTAAGGTTTTACAAAATACGACAGACCGTGCTGTAATTAATTTGGAAGCTTAATAAGACGTGGGTTGTATAAAATATGAAGATCTAAGCATCGTCAAAGGAAAGGTTATCCTGATAATTCCGTCAATACAAATTTGATGAAAATTACTGTGTGCGTGACCGACTGTGTACATATTGAGCAAAAAACGATTAAAATAAACAAGTGCATTTTATTCTGTTACAAGCGTACCACAAGTGCACCCAGTAGTACCACATAACTTGCGTCCCACTAAACAGCCTAACTATAGTCTAACCAGCACAATTCCTCTCGACGTGACCATACATCGCAACTCCTAACATTTGAAGTTATCGAGCATTGGCAACTTTTCTTATAAATGTTTTGAAATACCTGAAGGTTTCCTGTGAGTCCACAATACTCTGATGTACAATCTGCCTCTTTACTACTTTGGCATACACTTTTGAATACATAAGTGTACAAAATAACATTAATTGTGTGAAGAGAATACATCTGAAGTTATGGAATGTTGGCAACTTTTCTTATAAATGTTTTGAAATGTCTGAAGGTTTCTTGTGAGTCCACAATACTCTGATGTAAAATCTGCTTCTTTATTACTTTGGTATACACTTTTGGACAGATAAGTGTACAGAAATATTTAATTATTTGATGAGAATACATCTGAAATTATCGAATGTTGGCAACTTTTCTTACAAATGTTTTGAAACACGTGAAGGTTTCTTGTAAGTCCACAATACTCTAATTTACCATCTGCTTCTTTGTTACTTTGGCATAAACTTTTGGACACATAAGTGTACAAAACATCATTAATCCTGTAGCTATTTCGGGTAGGTGAGTTCGAGGTCTGACCATGCTGTTACTATGGCAATAGGTTGAGTGGATGTTGACTCAGCATCCATCGCCGGTTACAGTCATGAGATTCAAAGTAGTCAGGAGCACCATTTTCCCTTTTTAAATCTATGACATGGCTATATTATCAAGAAAGTCTAAACCAGTTCAACCCTAAGCACACAATGCTGTTCTCTCTCTATCCTTCTCCAATATCAGAGGTTTACGTGCTAAGTTTCCATTTGTTGAGGCCTTCCTTCATTCAAACTCTCCACGTGTTCTTGCACTCTCCGAGACAAACTCGAAGGATATTAGTAGTAGTAGTAGTAGTAGTAGTAGTTTCAATGTAGATGGCTATTTACCTCTGCTTCGTCAAGATTCTTCAACTCATCTTCATGGCCTTGCCGTGTATGTTAGGCGGTATCTTCCAGCAGTTAGGCTAACACGGCTTGAAGTTAGAGGTGAATCTTTCATTTGCTTTCGTGTATCCCTGCTTCATGCCACTTGTTACTTGTTTTTCGTGTACCGTTCCCCTTCATCTGATCCTTGCTTGGTTATTGAGGCCGTGTCTGACTCTATTGACAAGGCCTTGGAGATGCCTTTAACAGCTAATATCTTTGTCCTTGGTGACTTCAATGCTCATCACAAGTCTTGGCTGGCTCACTCAAATCAGACAGGTAAGTTAGGCGAGGTTACCCACAATTTTTCCATGACTCATGATCTTTCTCAGGTTGTTGATTTCCCCACAAGATTTCCGGCTACAGACTCTGGCACACCTTTGTTACTGGATCTCTTTTTGACCTCCGTTCCTGACCGCTGTTCAGTTTCATCTGTCCTTCCACTTGGGTCCTCCGACCATGCTGTTGTCAATATTGACGTCAAGATTGGTGATCCAAATAGTACTGATAGACCTTTCCGCATGAAGACTATCAATTATAGGAAGGCTGACTGGAATGGTTTTCGCCAGTTTCTGGGGGATGTTCCATGGGATTCAGTTTTTTGCAAGCCAGCATCTGATGCTGCAGCTGAATTCAGTGAGTGGCCGAAGGTTGGTATTGACACATTTGTGCCCAGTCGTAATTTCAAGGTAAAGCCACATTCTCTCCCGTTGTTTAATGCCCATTGTGCCTCTGCTATTGCTCACCGTAATCATTTCTACAAACAATTTCAGCATGATGGGACAGATGAGTCTCGGGCTTCTTACAAACGGGCAAATAACACCTGCAAAAGTGTTATTGCTGATACTAAATTTCGCTACATCGAACGGGTCCGTGAGTTCATTTCCACGCAAAGACTTGGTAGTCCTGACTTCAGGCGAGTCTACAATAGTGTGGTAACTGCTGGAAGATCTGTTGTTCCTCCACTGTTTGATGGTGTCAGATTTTCCCTTCCCTCTAGGGAAAAGGCTGACCTCTTGGCAAGGTTGTTTGCTGTGAACTCCACTCTGTACGACACTAGTGTTACTTTGCCTGATGTTCCTCTCCGAACTGAGCAGACTTTGGATTCTATTGTCATTACGCCGACGTTGGTTTTGAAGGTAATCTCTAGTCTCGATCAATCTAAGGCTCCTGACCCAGATGGCATTCCTATGGTTGTTCTGAAGGAGCGTGCACCGAATTATTGTCTTTATTGTCAAACGTTTTCAACCTGTCTTCCTGAGACCTGCTTTGCCTCTTCTTGGAAAGTCTATTAATGTTGTTCCTGTCTTCAAACATTGTTGTGAACCATCTGATCCTGGAATGTATAGGCCAGTCAGTCTTCTCTCTGTCATCAGCTATGTTTTTGAACAGCTTATTAGCAATAGATTAGTTTATTCTAACGAGAGTCTGGGTCTGTTTGGTGATGTTCAGTACAGGTTCAGACAATCTCGGTCCACTGGTGATCTCCTG
>JANTCA010003699.1:0-10613 GCA_024741275.1 Chironex yamaguchii | reverse complement strand
CAGTATTTATAAATATAAATTTAAACGAACATTTTTTTTTGGGGGGGGGGAGAGGGGGTATTTCTCGTTCCCAAGTGATTTCATCAGTTTTATACATATTTTGGTTCAAGGGTGGAACTAGTCACAAAAATCCCTAAATCCACCCCTGCACTTACTTGATCAACAACTTCAAACCTTTGCTTGATCACTTGTTTTTCATCTTGAATGGTGACTTTATTATTGGAACACAAGAGAATGTCATTCGCATAAAGAGCAAAATTGATTTTTCTACCTTGTCACCTTCAGTAGACTTAATGCAAATAGATGAATCTGCACAACTTGCTTTGTAATTGTTGGACTTTAGAAAACTATTAATTGGAGAATTGATCTGTCAGCATCTGGCAGACTGTTTCAAACTGTAAACACTTTTCCTCACTTTGCACACTTGATTTTGATGGTTAGGGTCTGCATAACCTTCTGGTTGGCACGTTTAAATTTTTTAATCTATTTCTTCCTGCAGAAAAGCTGTCTTCGCATCCATTTGCTCACTTTCCCAGTCATGGATAATAGCTAGGGCTAGAAGAGATCTTATTGCATTGTAATGTACAACATGGGAAATACTTCTTCATAGTTGATCCCATAGCACTCAGAACAGCCTTGTGCTACAAGTGTTGCTTTTGAATATGCTTACAGAGCCATCAGCATTTCATTGTGGAGGTTTAATTAACCTATGTGGTCCAAGATTTCTTACTTCATCCATAAAATTTTGCTGATATCTGGCTCCCACTTAAGATCTACTCTGACAATCTTCAATATCATCCACCTCACTCAGGTCAACTTGGTCTTTCTCTTAAGGTGTAACAATAGTTTTGGGGTTGCTCTTTGATTGGTTCAAAGAAAATTGAATTAGGATTAGTAGGCAATTCTCAATGGAAATGATAAAATTGTTTTTCTGAAAATATCACATCATGACTTTGAATAAACTTCTTCATTTTGAGAAGAACAGTTTGTAACCTTTTGTTCCTTCTAAGTACCACACAGATATGGCTTGTTGGGATTTTGGATCAAACTTCTTCCTTTTTCTATCAGGAACACGAACATAAGACAAGCATCCAAAGACTTAAAGATGGGATATATCTAGATTCCTGTGAAACCGAGGTTCATAGGGAGTCACATCCGATTAAACTTTTGGGCTTCTATTTTTGATATGCATTGCTGTGTTTACAGCTTCTGCCTAAAAAGAAAGAGGCAGCTTGGATTCAAAAAGCATTGCACGTGCTGTTTCAACAACAGTTCTGTCCAAATGCTCTGCCGCACCATTCTGGGCAGGATTCAATGGAACTGTGATCTGGTGAACTATGCTTTGCTGCTTGAGGTAAGTAGTAAATAAGTCTGAATAATTTTCAACACCATTATCAGTCCTTAGAGTCTTTACCCTTTTCCCGGTAAGATTATTAAAACATTAACATGTTCTTTAAACTTTTCCAGAACTTCATTCTTATGCTTTGTGAAGTAAACGTAGGCATAGTGGGAGCAACCATCGATAAATGAAACAAAATATTTTGAATGTCCCAGGGAATCTGTGCTAATTGGTCCACATGCATCACTTTGAATCAGTTCTTATAGTTAAGTGGTGTGACTGGAACTAGTTGGATAAGGTAATTTATGTTGTTTACCCATCAAACATCCCTCACATAACAATTTAGGAGGTAATGCTAATGGACCCATTCTGTCAACCATTATGTCATTCTTCAACTTAAACAAATTATCCTTGCTCAAATGGCCATACCTTGAATACCAAAGCGGAAAATTATCGCCGTGCTTGGCAAAGTATTTCTGCTCATTTGAGGCAAGCTTCAGTAGATATAATGTATTTTTCAGCTCACCAATGCCAAGTAATTTACCATTTTGTAATACTTTATACCTTGTATTCGACTGTAGCTCCCATTTTTGTCGTAGCATAAACAGAAATTAAACTCTTTTCAAAATCCGGGATAAACAAAACTTCTCTAAATGATACACTCATGTAGTGTCCATTGACATCAGTTACCATAGGGCAAACTCCTTTTCCGTATCCATAGATAGAATGATTATCTCCAAGCAGGGTGATCTGTTTAACTTATATAGATCTATTTAACTTATATAGATCACCTGTCTCCAAGGCTTACTTTTCGACAGCTTATGACATATTGTGACATGAATTGATGACGAAATGTCATAAGTTGGGTTGTGCCAGAGTCTATAACCCATCCATTAGCATTCCTGGCTGATAAGAAACCTACGTTTGTAATGTATGGGCATATAGGATTGCAGAGATAAAGGCAGATACAACTAAGAAATCTAACATAGACTGCAGAAAGTGGCCATGCCTTTTCTTGAGTAACCATGTTACAAGTCACGAAACTGATGTGGTGTCTAAGACAATATAACAAAAGTATAATGAGTCTGAGTTTATACATAACATTCCCTTTTCATATTTTCAACTACAAATTCGTTAAAGCATGCTGGTGTTTTTATTGTTCGACCTGATCTTGTTTTATTTCGAATTGTGATGCTCGCACTTTCAATCTGCTGTGGAGTATTATTTATGTTTGGTTGATTTGCTTCAGCAGTTATTGGAATAGTAGCATCAGAATCATAAATTTCATTGTCACTGAATCAGAAAAGGTTATGGATTCTTTTGTTTGAAGCAAGTGTCTTCTGTTGCATCTTTGAACTGTACCATTGTCTGTTTGTATCTTGTATGATAGTGGTTCTGGAGTTTTATCAGTTACTTGTCCAGTTTTAGACCAATTTATTCCATCATGTACATTATCACCGGGCTGCAATTCTGGTAAGCTGTGTTGTTTGTTGAGCTTGGTTTTGTGACCTTTCATATACTTTGTTTGAGAAGGTGGAATTGTGTACTTAATTGCAGTCAGAATGGTTCAAATTGGGCAGTTGTAGAATTGAGTAGCTGGACTTTCCATATCAGGTGCTGGTAAAGCCTTGAGTGACAAAATAAACTGTATTACTTTGAAGTGAATTCAGGACCATTTTCAGAGAAAATTTCTTTTGGCGTTCCATATTTCATAGAGTGCGTTAGTGTGTTGAATTACGGTTTGACTTTGGAATCTGTTAGTTGGCTGATATCGAAGGAATGGGTGGTTTAGTCAACAATAATAACAAAGGTGTGTCTTCAAAGACTGAGTAAGTCTGCTGCAATTTTTGTCCATTGTACTGGTGGTACTTTATAGGCAATCTGAGGTTCTTTGGGGTGGTGCTTTCAGTACATTTGGTAGGCACTGCATGATGATACAAGGTCTTCTAATTGAGCATCAATTCCAGGCCAGTACAGGGTAGATCTAGCATTGGCTTTTGTTCTATTGATACCAGGGTTCCATTGTGAAGTATTTTTAGTGTTTCTTTCCACATTGATGAGGGCACAATCAAGCAGTTGTCTTTCATCACAAGATTTTTGTAAATTGTGAGGTCATTTTGGATGTTCAAATATGGTCAAAGTGATGGTTCAACCATATTTTAACATCCGTAGCAAACCATATCCATACCATTGGTTGGTAATTTGATTGTCCACTTATCATTTATGGAGATAACATTTGAAGAGTCAGAATTGAAGTTATGAGATTCTGTTGAGCCAAGGAACGAGTCATATGATGGTTGGTTACTTAATTCATTGACATGCTTATTATTTGTTTGATTAAGGTTGGACTCCTGGAGTTTCAACATTTACCAAAATGGCCTTTTTGCTGACAGTTGTTGCATCTTTTCATGTAAGCAGGACATGATCCCCGGTAGTGAGATGTGGCAGGAATTTGGACTTAATTATCATTTCCTTAGTGTGCTTCAGCAGTGAGCAATTTTGCCTTTTGAATGCATCAATCCTACTGGATGTGAAACTGGAAGAAGCTGAGGCAGCTATCATAGATTTGGTTTGCTGTTTAGGAGCTTCTTTTGCACGGCAACTTTGAAGAACTTTTACAAGATCAATGTCACTCTCTCTGAGTAATCATTCTTGAAGCTTTTTGTCACTTAAACCAATTATAATCATATCTTTAGTTAAAGAATCCTGGAATTCCCCAAATTCACGCTTCTCTTATATGGGAGTTTCATATGGAAGTCATCAAAGCATTCACGCTTCTCTTATATGGGAGTTTGAAAAGAATACTTTATCCATTGTTCCTTGGTTTGAAGTAACTATTGAATTTAGCAGTATGGAGTCAAGTGTCATATTATGACCATCATCAAACTCAAAAGTGTTGGCTGGCCTATACAATGCAGAAGAATTGAAAATCTAATGAGATCAGATTTAATATAACAACGTTAACATGTAAGGCCTCCAGATGATTGTCCTCAGTGTTATAACTATCAACCAAGTGAGCTGAATGCATGCCACATGATGAAAGGAATGGTTTCCATTCCTTGATTTCATCTCAATTATACAAATTTGGACAGTCACGAGTAAAGTGCCCTTTCTCCTTGCAATAATGGTATTAACCCTTAGAAACTTTTTTCTGGCATGGTTGAGAATCAGCTAATTTTCCTCAAGGTTTTGAATTACTTTACTGAGTTTGTGGTCACCTAAAAGAGAGTGCATCCTCTGACCTCATAGGTTTTGAATGTTAGGTCATTTGATAGATCTGAGTCATTCAATAGCACCCCTTTGACTTCCTCAAATGTTAGTTTTTCCTCTACAATAGCATCTAATGCCGTTATTAACAATTTAAACTCCTCTGGCAAGCTACCGAGAAGTGTCATCACCAATTCAGCATCATCAACAACTACACCCATCTCCTTCAATTGATCGTGGAAAGATTGTGGATGATTTGTGTGTTGAAGCATGCTCTCACCTTTTTGATACTTGCATGACTAGTATTGCTGTCTTACTCACACCTTTTGCAAAATAGACTCCAGTGCAAACTGTCCCTTTAGGGCATTCCAAGCTTGTTCGGCAATTTTGTCATCATGAGTGTGGATCTGCCATTCAGGATCAACAGACAAATATATATCTAAGCTTTCTTTGCTCTACTTTGATATACTTTTTCTCTCTGGACTTTCCACTGTTCCATCGACATAATCGAATAAGTCCATACTCTCTAAATATAGCCTCATATAGAACTTTAATACATCTGCTGAATCTTTGGCCATGTTTATGCCAAGATCTCCAACAATGAAAAAATCCTGAACTTACGTAAACAGGTTTAATTTCCTTCTGGGCCCATAACTTTGAGGACCAAAGTCTCCTAAAAGACCATTAGAGTATAACCAAGAGCATAACTGCCAACTTACGAAACTGAAAGAATATAATATGATACCTCAAGATTGTGATATGTTTATGAATCAAACAACAAGAAGAACATGCAGTTGGGATGACCCATACAATAACGATAAGGCTTGATCATTTAATCAATATTGGCATAACAATTGAACCAAATGCAAAAAACAATAAAGGAGGATCATAACTTCAGCAATGGTCTATTTAAATAAGGATACATTCACTTCTCCCTTTTCCAAACTGTGCTTTGTATACATAAACAGAAACATTTACTTGATTAATGATAAATAGAAGTGAAGACGAATGATAATTTATATTGAAAAAGATGTTTGGTAGTTTTTCAATATGTTGCAACATGCTGCAAATTATGATACTTGATACAAGTAGATACATCTTAAAAAGTAATGTTTGTTGAATTCAGTGTTTGATAACGAGGTGAGTGTTAGTAGCTTGTCAATTTCCCCACAAGTCTGGAAGAAATCCAAGACAAAGGTAGTCTGGTTGATTTTAGTCTACTTTATTCCTACTTCCTTACATATACAAGTTGGCAGCTTTAACTTAAATATTTTTATCTTAGATTAAATTGGTGAGCTGAAATCCCCTTTATTTATTGAGTGTCATTAGAGGATTGGGAAACATTACAGTGTGTTGTGCAATAATGAGAGCGTTCCAGATTATTCTTTCGTAATCACGCTAATCTATTGTAAGCATTCTTTAACTTACAATATTATTATTAGAACCTTGAGAGCAAGCCCGACAAAACAACAACTTGAATTTAAGTAACTCGAAAATCCATTTGATAAAGAATAAAATGAAATGCTGTAAAACACAAAATCACAAACCTAATTACAGCCATAAGATCAGAAATTTCAAATCAAAATTTTACAATTCATTGTTCAAACTTGAAGACGGCTGGTTAGCAGTCCAGTAATTATGCTTGATCGCATAGATCACAAGCATATATAAATATTTTATTGGTAATACTACCTCTTGATCTGCATTATTAACTTTCAGTGGTCCTTAATTTCATGAAGTCCAGTTGCCTCTCTAAATTCAAGAAATAGAGTCTTAACTAATCCCTTCATCATTAGGTCAGCAATCATTTCTTGAGTCTTGCAGTATTCACAATTTGCTTGAATTATCTTGAGGATATTTTAAACCATAATTCACAGTACCCTTGATTTATCAAGATCTACTCAATTCCTTCCCAGTGATCTTTCCCAGGTTTAGACATGAATTGACAAGCAACACCAACTGCCACTGCTGTATTTGGTCATGTTCCTATGCTTGAATAGGTTAAAAAGCCAATGATCTTTTGATACTTTTGGGTGTCAACTGGAACTTCATCATCAAGTCATTTTTGGAATTTTCTTCCCAGTTTGAGGTGTGTAGAAACTGGTTTACAGTTCTCCATATTACATCACTTCAAAATACCTCATAAATAACTAGGCTGATTAATTGTAAGCGTTCCCTTCTTCCTGTCATGTTTAATCATCATTCCAAGGATGCAATGTACCTCTCCTTGATCAGAAATTTCAAAGCTTCTGCTCAGAGATTCCTTTTTGTTGATAATCATGTCACTATTGTTTGATATCAGCAAAATATCATCAACATACAGTGCCAGATAATGAAACTTACATTATCATCAGTATTTTTAACTGATTTATATACAAAAACGTATTTGTACCACTTATTCTGTTTCCATTCAATTTGAGAAAGTTATTGATTCCAGTTTTCCAGCATCTGGCTGCCTGTTTAAAACTATAAATCCTGTTCAATTTGCAGACATAATCTGCTTATTAACGTAACCAGGAGGTTGTCCTACGGCAAAAAAATGCATGACAACAGGATCATAAAGCTCATAGCCATTGGTTCCTTCAGGGTAACCGAGAAATATTGGGGTTTTTACTTGACATTAAAATTCATCCAATTTTCAGACAGTACAAAAGCAATCCACCCAAATACTTTCAAGTTTGAAACATTTGGTTTTACATTAAACAGACAGTTGAAAGGTATCTTATCCTTTAATGCCATGGAAGGATTGCGGTTTTTCAGAAAAACAGCAGTTTTGAGGGATTCTGCCCAGAATTCAGTTGGCATATTTGCATGTTGTATCATTTATCAGGCAGATTCAAGTAAAGTATCATTCACACATTCAGGTAGTCCATTTTGTGTGATGTATAATGCCTTGTTAATTTGCAGAAAAAGCATTCAAACAGTATTCATCACCATTGTCCCTCATGTTTTCCAGTAATGTTATTTATAAGATCGATAAATTTCTTGAATTTATCCAATACTTCAGACTCCTGCTTAAGGTCATATGCACATATAACCACCAATTGAAGTATTATTAATATTGAATTAATATTCATTGGACCACATACATCGCTATGAGCAATTTCCAGAATATTGGTTCTATAAGTGGAGGAACTTTAGGGAATCTGTGCTTCTTACCCATGATACAACCTTTACAGATTGTTTTTCCAACAGTTAAACTAATGTTGTCCATTCCATCAACCATGTTATGCTCAGATAATTGTTATACCTGCAGTGCCAAAGCTTAAGATTGAAAATACATTCATCTGTATTTCCCTGTTCAGAGGAAAAACTTTTAACTTGTACAGAGTGTCTTTCAGTTCTCCAATTCCTAACAATTTTAAATTTCACATTATTATCTATTAATACATCTATTAGCTTCAAATTCTACTGTTGCTTCAAGGATAGTCATCACACATACAGACAACAAATTTCTTCCCAGATGTGGTGAATATGATACATCATGGAGCATGGAGTGTAATCTTCTGCAATTTACGTTCAACATCAGATATGAATCGATAAGTTCCTTTTCCGAGTATAGCACAACTATTGCAAAGAATGATAGTAGGTGGCTGCTTGAATTTGATGAAATCAAGTGAAGCCCCATAATATGTCATCTGCTGTGTAGCACTAGAATCAATAACCTAACGTGACTTTACTTTGTATGCTGTTACACCTGTGTGTAAAGCTTTTTCGATTTCGATTTGACTATCCCACCTTTTTTGAATGACATGAGCTGAGTTTGTACCCTTTGAAAGGCTACCAGAACAATTTGTGTTATTCTATTAGTTTTGGGGGAAATCCCTTGCATAATGGCCTTTCACTCTACAATAATGACATGACATGTGAAACTGATCTAGAGTAAACTCCAGAACTATGTGCTCTACTTCCTTGCCTGCTGTGAAATGTTTGCCTGACTGTATATCTGATCTTTTCATTTCTAATATATCTGTATATATCTATTGCTCAAAATGGTTTAGCACTTTTTTAATGGATAGTTCATTTTCTCCAACTTTATCTAAGGCTGTTATTAATGGCATATTATCATCTGTTAAGCTGGCTGTCAAAGTCTTAGCTAACTCTTGATCATTTACTGTCAATCCCATCTCCAGTAATTGATCGTGAAGTGGTTTCAAATAATTAGTATGCCCTGGCATATTTTGAAATTGCTCTGAATTTTACAGGAGTAATACTTTTGCCTTAATCTCACCTTTAATAGGACAGATTCTCAATTTGGTGCTTCAAGGCATCCCATGCCTCCTTTGCACTTGTTGTATATCAAATTTGAATTTGTTTATCACGCTCCACGGCTGAACAAATTTATGTACAGGCCTTCTTTACTTTCAGTCTGAAATCTCTTGTTTGTGTTGCTGAAGCTTCACTTCCAGGAGGATCAGTAGTACCATCTGCATTTTCAAACAAATCTTGAATTTCTAAATACAGTCCAATGCCCATGACCTGTAATTCAAGACATTCAACTTCAAAACTTTTAGGGTATTTATGGCAGAATCAGCAGACAAAGCCATAGTCACTGCAAAACAAACTTCAATGGATGCTTAAGTGTTATGCTGGACTTATAACCTTTTGGAACGAGCCTGACAGAATAACAACTTCAATTCAAGTAACTCAACGTAACAACTCTTGTAACCCATTTGATCAAAAATCTAATGAAACACTATGAGGTGAAAACATAAACTATTTAACGGTAACGGTACTCTAACGTTATTCTTAATTTTCTTTGAATTATTAACTGTTCAATTCGTGCTTATTGAATCAGTCTGATGTGGTAAACAACTTTTGCTTCGAGTATGCAGTAAACAGTCTTTCAAAAGGTAAGGTTTAGTGCTT
The DNA here is from genome assembly GCA_024741275.1 of Chironex yamaguchii. NCBI lineage: Eukaryota > Metazoa > Cnidaria > Cubozoa > Chirodropida > Chirodropidae > Chironex > Chironex yamaguchii. The sequence continues at coordinate 1,198 of JANTCA010003699.1, read as the reverse complement.
GCAAAGTTGTTGACAAAAGTTTGACGTGGTCCTTTGACATTACACTTTTTCATATGTGCATATGTGTATAGATAAGCATTTATATGGTTAAGTGTATAGTGCATTGATGATACGCGCTTTATCTATTAACTGTTGTATGGTTGTCCTGACTCTTTCCTGCTGTGAGCCACCCTTCTTCTAAGCTTGGAGGCATGTTATCACATCTTCGTCACACAGCACATGCCATGTTTTAGGATAAACCAAGTGTACAATGTTCACGTTTCATGGAAATGTAAGTGCACTTGAAATGTGTCTAAGAATCTCTTTTGAAATTTTGTGTAAACAAAGTGATCTTCTTATTTAGAAAACTTCCAGGTAAAATTCCAGGTCAACAACAAGAAAATAGTGGGCCAGTACAAGGTACTTCTCAAGGCAAAAGGGATGCTGATATTACGACTGTCGATTCTTTTTGAAACGCCATTAAATTTGAAACTCAAACCAGACAGTAACTGTCAAAAGCAACCACACTTTTGAAAGTGTACCATTGCTAAGAGTAGAGAAAGAAGAATATATCGTAGTGAAGTTTCTGATTGTTTCCGATAATCTGATAACATTTTCGAACTTTAAGCTGGAATACATCTGATTAAGTTGCAAAGGTTGGCAGCGATCTTTAGCCTGTAGCAAAAGCCTCTACCGGAATTCAACTCTTTGCTATGCATAGTTTGTTAACAACAATTCTCAAAAATTGACATTCTTTCAAAATGTAAAAGGTGTGCAAATAATGCCAAAAATACGAATGTCTAAATGCATTATAACATTTAAAGGAGCGAGTCTAGAGAAAAAGATTACATCATTGTGTTGAGACTACCAAGGTGCATAGCAAATCTGCAAGTCTGTTTAAAATACTTAATTTGGTCAAGTAACTTTTGAGTACCTACTATAAAGGTTAAGTGACAAATAATTTTTGATTATGGAAGTGGAAGAAGCAGTTTGAGAAAACTAAAGGTTCCAGCTTGCTACAACTGTTCAAATATCTTATATAATATTAACAATATTGCCATTTTATTCGGACACTGAAGCACATTTTTGGATCGCATCATAAGGACTCGCATTTGTTTATTGTCTACTCTGGGTTCCAAGACTCTTACCGTGAATGTTCTAGTCTTACCGTGAATGTTCTAATCTTACCGTGAATGTTCTAATCTTACCGTGAATGTTC
>JANTCA010003698.1:0-10614 GCA_024741275.1 Chironex yamaguchii | reverse complement strand
AGTTAACTATGTTCTTGTTGGCCTCAATTGTGATTCGTAGTCCGTTATTGTGGAAAATGCGGCATATTTTTTTCTTATATATATATAATACCTCAACAGACACAGTGCTTTTTATATATTTGTCAAGAGTGGGCATTACCAGATACTCGTATATATTTTTGATATATTCATTCATTTTCGGATCATAACATTGTCGTTTGTCATAAATATGATGTTGATAAATTGCTTTCATGTAAAGGCAATATCGCTTTTGCCAGGTCATCGCTAGTAATTTCTCCGTCTTTAATGCAAGGCATGACGTGAGATTCATCTCAAAAAGGGTTTTCTTTTTTATCTTGTAGTGGAGACGGATATCACCAGTCTGTGTCTTGATCTACAGAACAGTTCTTGCTATCAATGGAATCATTGTATGTTTGATATCAGGTACCAAAACTAACTCAGCGACATGGTTTCTGTTTCTGACGACTTTAAACTTTCTGAATGTCACACTTTATTTCATCATTTCCTCTGTCGGTTCAATCGTGGGGTTGAAACACATGAAAGAGTACAAGGCATCACAGGATTCATCAGATTCAACAAGAGAAGTCAGTAAAGAGAATAATACAGCGCAGATAACACAATTAGAAATTCGTATCACTGGGATGAAGCCTGATAACAACTCTCCTGATCTCAGCAAATCAATGATAAGCACAGACAGGCAATCTAATGAACAGCAACATCGATGTACTCTATGGATTTATAGATGTCAGTATTTGCTGTTGAATATTATGGTCAGTATGTCACTTGTTGTCGTATTAGGATACTGGTTCCTTTTGGAAGGATACAAGCTCGGCATTGGCGAAGGTATCCATGGATATACAAATTTTGAAATGCATCTCGCCGTTTTCTTCTATGTTCTCTTAGAATTTGTGCTGAACCGTATACCATTCTGCTTGCTTCATTTTGTTTACCCTTTGCTCTTTGGTGTCTTTTATGCCACACTGACTGCCGTTACTTGGAAGGCAACTGGATTTACACCATATCCTGTTCTAGATTATGGAGAGATCCCTATCAAAGCATCCCTACTTGTTGTTGTTGTTTGGGTCGTTATTGTTCCAACGCTTCACTCTTTGTGGTTTCTCTTTAACCGATTGTTACTACGAGCAAAGTGCGCCAAGATGTCTGAAGAAGCACAAGAATTCAAAGAAATAAAACGATGCTGCTGAAGACATCAAATCAAACTATAATGATAAAGATAATGGTGACAATGATATTATGATATTGACAACGATGACGATGATGATGATGGTGATGGTGATTATTTTATTGTATTCAAACCATGATTAATCCTTCCGGTGCACCCGTCAAAATGTATTATTTTATGCAGAAACTACTATTGTCATCCAAAGATTTCCAGAAGACGCACGATGTGCTAAATCGTTAAATACCCAGTGTATTTAGCTTGGGTTTTACGTTCCCTTTATAACTTTAAAATTTGATTACTCATTACGAGTCAGGTACGCTTAAACAGTGTTTTTGTTTACTAAATCCACATGAGGCACCTCCAGGATTTCCTGAAGAAGAAAAACAGTATTTAGCGGTTTTGTTTACTTTATTGCATTTTGAAGTAATATAGATAACCTAATCTGTATTAAACCAAATATCTGATGTAATAGTTAATTTTTTTCATGTCTATAGCAACATTTTGTAAGAACATCAGATTTGACTCTTTTATTTGTTAATCATCATCACAGCCTCCATCCACGATACATCCACGATAACACAGTAGTCTGTTATCTGGTTTCCTCATTAATTCTATCTCTGGTCTTTAAAACCCTGTTCGCAATCCAATGTTTTGTGTTCTTCTTTTTTTCCTATGTCGTCTACTTGGTACTAAGTTCATTATCCATTTTGCATATATCTCATTATCCATTTTGCTCATATCTCATTTTGCATTTTGTCAACATGCAAAGCGCAAGTCGACTTTATACTTGATATTTGATTGACAATTTCTTACGCATTTAAGTCTATCGTTGTTCGTTGTTCGTCTTTAAAACATTGTGATTTCGTCACCTACCCTCTTACTTGTGATTTTCAACATTGACCTTCCTATTTTCTTACTGCTACTGATAACTTTTCGATCTCCTTCACACCGTCTTTATTGTTGCAAGTTGTATAACCAGTCCGAAAATGTACACTAGCATCCACCCATATTTAGACACCATTACTGAGATAGATCACGGAACATGAAAATATTAGATGTTATCGAAAGTAAAGCTCTGCGCATCTGGATTTTTGACGCACTATTTGGATCCCTGAGTGGTTTTTGTGCTAATTGATCCGGCTGCAAGAGTTACTGTAAAATTTCATTACTGACGATTTTAACATTTTACCACTCTTCCGGATGGCCCGTTTTATAAAAATTGTCTTTTTTCTTGTGCTAAAACAAAATCATTTTGACATTTGCAACTTGTAAAAAGATTGTTTTCTGAGAATAGGTGTATAAGTTGCTCTACAAAGTTTTGACATTCTTGGCCCATTGTCTGTTGGAAGAATTCTATTGTTTGGACATCTATTGGAGAAGCTGTTTGTTCTACATAGTTTGTTTTCCAGACGTCTCAGCTAATTCTTTGTTTTTTTATCAATCCACAAGAAAAAAAGAAAATGATGGTTATGAGTAAAAAGTCTGAAACCCCGCGTAGTGACATCTTCTTAGATGGAGTAAAGTTAGAGAAGACCAGACAATTTGACCACCTCGGAAGAATAGTAACATCAGACTTATGCTACGACAGAGAAATAGTCCTTAAAAAAAAAGAAAAAAAAGGCCTTTCCCAAGAAGAACATCTTGGCAAAATGCTGAATATCATGCTACGAATGATGTATTTGAAATGTTATGTATGGTCATCCTTGCTCTATGCATGCGAGAGTTGCATCAGTTCTAGTAATCAGCAGAAATTGGAAGATGTAAAAATGTGGTGTTATATTGGAGAATGATGCGAATATCTTGGATGAAGAGAAGGTCAAGTGATACTGGATATGGTGGAAATAAAAAGGAGCTTGATCTTGACCATCAAAAGAAAGCAGTTGAGGTTTATTAAACATGTGATGAGAAAGGGAGGATTGCAGAAGATTGTGATGTCAAGACTCAGATATCTGGATGGACTGGCGTCGGTTTCTGGGTGCAGTACTGTGAAGATTCTGCAGTGGCGGTTGACCGGGATGGCTTCAATCACATGATAGACAACGTTAGTCTCTGGCACGACGATCCAAGAAGAAGAAGTGGTAATATGGATGATTATCCATTGCAACAGGGTAAGACTACTTCATCAGGTTATTCATGTTGAGATCACCACGGCATCGTTTGTCTTTTTTCTTGCTTTAATCTTTTACGTTTTTCTTTAATCATCATTGCCAAAATTCAGAACGATTTTAAAATGATGAAAGTTGCAATACTTTTTTAAGGCAATCCACTTTTTAACAACATGAAATAGAGGGATACTCAAGATTATTGGTATAATGAAGGAAGAGGCAAATGCATTAGCGCACTTTTAGTTATCTCTGATGTTTAAGAGCACTAAACGTAAAGTTGATCTTGAAAGTCAAGAAAGAAAAGTGGAACAGCCGTTTGGGTAGCATTACTAACTGCCTGCATAGGCCAACTCGCATCAGTAGCAAGCAAAAAACTCGACTAATTTTTTCGGCTTATTGTATAGTTATTGTCTCTTGCCATTTTAAGCAGGTGAGGGACACAAATTAGTGCAACAGAAAGAGGTCTATCCTAGTAGAGCTTAATTGTCTCGTAGAGAGGAAACACATCTTTACTCTTGGAGAAGAGGAGTTACCCTTGACGATGTTTTATAGGGGGCAACAATACCACTGTCATGATTGTATGACGGCCCATAAAGCTAAATGCCCGTCTGTTGAAATGTTGGATGAGAGGAAAGAACTAAGACATTGATAGTATCAGATTCAATGTTAAGAAAAGTGGACATGGGAGCCGCTTTGGCCGGTGCTATATATGTGCCAGGGGGCAAAGGTTGGCCACTTGGCTATTTGTACTTAATTATTATCCAAATGTTTTAAAATCTGATAACTTCATTATGTTGGATATAGGGATGACTAATCTAGTTAAAATAGTAGGCAAGAGGGTCCCAGGTCCCCAAATCGATGTAGCGTGTATTGTAGAGACATACCTAAAGATGATGGTGCCTTTTAGTAGTGAATTAGAAAGTCATTTTGCTAAGGAAGGATTTTTTTCAGAATCTGATTTTAGATCATCCACATGAGTTGAGTAATGGTATAGAAAAGAAATAGTAGTTTATACAATGACTCACTTTGATAGAGACGTGCTATGGGCCTTGTTCATGGCTTAGCACTTTAGAGACAATAATTAAATCCATCAAAGTTTGACTATCAGCTATTAACATTGTGTGACACTTTACTCTTTTCAATATAAGTATAAATTGCCCCAGAAGGTGATCAGCCATGAACCCTTAAGGCCCTCTAAAACTGCTATAAAGCAACAACAAAACTTGATGAAAAATGTAAAAGCTGCTCGAGAAAACTTACGGTAAAGTGTGAGATATTGTGAACCAGTAGCAATAGTTGTATCGAAGTGCTTGCATAGAATACAGTTGCTCTAACAGGTCGTAACGGACAAATGGAGGTGTAGTTTCAGGTAGCATTGACAAGTAAGGGATATCTAACTGACTGCTACAACAGAGAAAGTGCCAATTCAAACTTGTCCTGCAGAAGTCTTCCTAGAACGACTGGGAGATGCGTAGAATGATTCAATACACTGTAGTATCTTAGAGCAAGTATATAACCTATAAAATAGAGAACTTGTAATTTTACCGCCCGTTGAAGAAGAGAACCATGCAAGCACATCAATTTTAACCTGGCCTTTGTCTCGGTTCTAAATTGGTTCCCTCTATGCTGGTTTGGCTCCAGTCCTCCTTATTTATATATACAGATCTATATACTACGTATTTCTCACTCTGTCCCATGACCAGGGCTTTATAGGTTAAACATTTGCCGACTGGTGGTTCCCTTCTCTAAAAGAATGGAAGATTAAGACTGACTGATATAGAGAGAACAAGCTTGTGATTAAAACGAAAAGAATATCATTCACTGAGCAAATTTTGTAGATATCTTAATATAGCGGATTTTGAGAATGGGTACATGCAATTAGGAGTGGGGTGGGGGTGACACAAAAGAGACACATCGTCTTACAAAAGAAACTTTGTCACAAAAAATTACAGAAAAAGTATTCATCAAGAATACAATAACAACAGCGCATGCTGATCACTTGTTATTTGTCATTTAAACTTTTTCAATGTCAAGGATAACAAATGCATGTAAAGCAAAGGATTACTTTTGTCCTCATTAGGAACTAGATACAAACTTGCTATGATATTATGTTACCAAGTATTAGCTACCTGAAAATGTCATTTATGGGTCTTAGTGTTCTTTGCGTTCTTTCGGAGAAAACGATTTGCATGTTTGATTATGGAGGATACAAAGTAAGTATTGCGATGTCGGTATAAGCAATATATTGCCACTGGCAAAAAACAGGAAGGAATGCCATGGATGACGTTGATAATCTAATAAGTCGTAGACTTTCAGGCCACAAAAATACCACACTGCAAAATTACAACTTGTATAGAGCGCAGAAAATGCACAGCAATGCACAAAGGTCATAAACTTAATTGGAGATCCAGAAACAGCAATATCCATGAGCAAAAAGATAACATTGATTCCATGTCGGTCAATAAGAAGATATGTCTCCAAATTAAAAGGAATTGGTTTGCTGTAGTCCTGAACCAAAGGCCAATGACAGACAGTAATAGCAATGGCTGACATTGTCACTATGTTCAAATGCAGCAAATGTAAGCGATGCAGTCGACTGCCGTAGGATTCTTTTGCACCAAAGGCACAAACAACTCTCCAGCATTTATCGATAAAATCTTGTACAGCTTGAATGCCCTCCACTTGATCTTTCAGTTTTCGTTGCTTGATGATACCTTGCAAGGAAAATAGCGATGACATGCAGAAGTAGACGATAACAAGAACATGGGTCCATGTTGTGAGTAGAAAACACCAACGGAGACCACCTTCCACATAGAATGATAACAGAAGTGTGATTACATTGTAACCAGCAATGGCAGCACGAAGACTGAAGAATTGTTCATGAGTTATCGATTTCCACTGAAATATAAAGAAATTTTATTAATAATTTAGAAATAATATATAACAAATTAAGTGTTGAGCAGTGAAAGAAATAACGACCGGTGATCGGTGAAAACTGGCGGGAAAATGAAAAAGACCGATGGAACCAAAAATATAACTCAGAGAAAAAACCAATGGAGAAAGTCATGAATCATTAAAAATACCATCCATCCCCTCATCTTCGAATATAGACATGATAGTCAGGGTAATTTCTTGCGCCAACGTTCTATTTAGCCCGTCTTTAGATGCCTGTCCTTGATTAAATATAATAATTGTACATCATAATGTAATGGTCGACCATTCTTAGCCTTAAAGCTACACTTTTCAAAGATTTGAATCCACTCATGTTGCTTTACTAGTACTGTCTTGGATTTCTCCTGTGTCATGTTTTTTCAATAAAGGATTCGTGAGTCTAATTTGATCGTACTTAACTCACTAAACACTTTCATAGAGATATCATTAAATATCATTATAAACCAAATATAGCAACTGGGTTATCCCTCACTAGTACTATGAAGGTTTCATTACCGAAAAAGTGACCCAGAATCCAGGATTTAACTTGGGTCATCCCTTGTCGGACACCTCCTGAAAATTTGGTCAAAGTTTTTGAGTTATCGTGCTAGACAGGACATCTGACACTTTTGTTTTAAACAAACCTGACACTTTTGTTTTAAACAAATCTGACACTTTTGTCTTAAACAAATCTGACAATTTTTTCTTAGACAAATCTGACAATTTGTTTTAAACAAATCTGACACTTTTGTCTTAAACAAATCTGACAATTTTGTCTTAAACAAATCTGACAATTTTGTTTTAAACAAATCTGACAGTATTATCTTAAACAAACCCCACAAAAATCACTTAATTTAGTTAATGACATAGCTGCTTCTTTGTTTTTCCTGTTACATATACGTGTAACTTAAATCAAACGTCACTATCAAATAAAAATCTGTTCGCATTAGGAAAACACGTTTTACTCTTGATCGGCTGGATAGTCATTGCATTGTAAAACAAATTAACTTAGCATAAAAGAAACTTTCCTTTGCTAAAGGCAGTCGTATAACAATTGGTAAATCAACGGACTCATACAAACCTAAGTCTCTTGACTCAAATGGTGGAATTTCTCAACTCGTCCATTGATGAACATCATTCGTTCGTATCTTATAAGGTGATATTGGTTATCTCTTATGGAAAAATAGACGAGGTAGAAGCTTAATGACATCGATTAACAAGAAGGAGCTTCATACTCTAAGAAGGGCAGTGAAACTACTTTCAAAAACATCCAATAGCTCAGGAAGCAGGACCCAGAGGATGAGCTAGCTAGGAATAGGGAAAAAATTGTTCAAATATATAATGAGTGTAACATTAACGAACAAGAAGTGATATAGGCTTTCAAGAAATTAAAGAACAATAAACTGGCAGGATTTGATGGAGTTGAAGCTAAGATGTTCAAAAAAGTGTCGAGGAGGAGCTGTTTAGGAGAGATTTACATAAGGTCTGCCATGGTAAATGGAGAAAACAAAAAATTCCGTTAGAGTGAAAAACCGGTCGCATCATCAGAATAGCTAGAAAAGGAAACCTGTGAAATTGCTTAAACTGGAGACCTGTGACATTAGTGTCGAATATTAGCAAGGCATCGTGTTGAGAAAGGCTGAAAAGCAAGATTAATAAGATATTGATAGGGCAACAGTTTGGCTTTAGACCAAGACGTTGATCCTTCAATGAAATATTTACGCTGAAAAGAATCACCGAGTTGTCAAAAAAATGTAATGCAAAACTGGCAATAAACTATGCAGACGATTTCATGAATACAGAGGCATGTTGGAAGAACTAAATTTTCTGTTACATTCCGGTAAAACACATCAAGATGATTTAAGCAGATTGTAGGATCAAGATAAAATGGGGCAAGTCTAAGGCCTTTGAGACTCTAACAGGGATTAACCAGGGTAATTGACTGTGGTCATAGAATAGTCAATGGGGGAGGTTTTGAAATTCCTAGATAAGAAGCTCTTTTGACCTAGACTTTGCGAACGAAATGGCGTTGCTTGCTGGTTGTGAGAAGAAATTACAAGAATGCCCATTCAGTAAAGCTAAGGTTATGAAAATGATTAGATTACACCTGAACGCTTGCAACTGCAAAATGATGTCAATAAACCATGAAAACGAAGGTATAAAGGCAATGGGAGAAAAGCTGAAGCGGTAGATGAGCAAAATATACTTAGACGGAATTGCATCATGGGATATTAAGAGAAGAGTAAGTTTGGTGTATGTGGCTTTCCCTAACCTATTTTATGTATGAAAAAGCAAGAACATTAATTTAAAGACAAAGCTGAGAGTTTGCGTGGCAACTGTCCTATCATTATCAGTCTACGGATGTGAGAGATGGTAAGCTGAAGGTGGTTAACAAGCCGTGTTTGCATGCATTCTGACATAGATGCGATGGTTTTCCTTCTAGGAGCTGGTATGGCACCTGCATTGGGAATCAAACCTCCGCACAAAAAGTTAATAGCAAAGCCAGTGTAAATAGACCATTGCGATAACCGTACATGACCAATGTTTGTAATAACTCGCCTTGAAATTTTACAGAAGAAAGCGACCATACCAAATTGTTATGGTGCAATTTAAAGTTGTTTTTAAAGCTCTCCCACTACAAGTAACGGCACGAAGATTAAGAAAAATTCCTTTTGAATCAAGTCCTCCTGTCAGTACGACAAACAAACAAATAAACGACTTCCCTTCAAACAACAATATTTACATAGATTTGATTTGTACAATAAATTAATTACTCATTCTTACAGAAAAGTGGTTGTTGTTTCGATTTGCAAAATGGCCTCATGAGTACAACTCCAAAGTTGTTACAAATTTAGAAGCAGATATGAAGAATGTCAACTACTTACCTGCGATGAACAGAAAGGATGAGCATCATGGACAAGATCAAGACATTTACAATCCTTTATTGTTTTCAGCGGCGCCATTTGCAAAGTAACTCTATCGTCGAAAGCGACACTACTTGTACACTAACAAATGGAGAACGAGAAATGAAGGATACGAAACTAGCTTATGACGTCATGGCGAAGGTGCTGTGATTGAAAGCCAACAAATCGCGCAGTGAACCTTTCATTTCCTGAGTTGATTTAAAGCATTGTATTTATCATTGCAGCTTGACGTTTCTAGTAACAAAGGTCAAATTGCAATAATAAAGACTATGTACCTTGTTTAACCAGAAGATCATTTTTGATATAGTATCAAATTACTTTCGTAGTGGAAGAAAAGAACTGAACTTCTAGCGATAAACCACAAACATTTATAAAAAATTCTTGTGATCACGATTAGATTAGTTGCTGCAACTTACAAAATTTCCGTTGAGAAAGAGTTTAAAGACGAAAAGTTGACATCATCTAAGTTATACGTGTATTTGATAAATACTGTAATGTCTTTTCGAGAGCGCACTACCACCCTAAGTTCAGTTCTTTTCCTGATTGCCTACATTTAACTCTATCACTACATTTGCATTGTAGATGACCCTTCTTAAGACAGCATTAAAGTTATAAGTTTTATATCTCACCAGACAAATACTAGCACTACGGTAGTAGACTTTTGTAAATCATCTACCCGATCAATGTCAGGCAGAAATGGTTACAGACTGACTTAACCTGATTATCAAGATCAGGTATCCTAATGTCTCATCCTCTGTTAGGACTACGTCATTAATTATTTTGAATTAATATCAACCGCAATCCTGGAGGAGGACGCTCACCCAAGATTTAATCTGTACCGTTTATATTTGAAACAGTAATAAATTATTCCGCTTTGGCCTGCAAGTTTACACTAAACATCTTTCTAGCCGGAAAATGGGATTTTAAAATGGAACAATTTGAAAAAAAAACAGTATGAGATTTTTCCCTTTTCATGCGATGCCTATCGCTGTGTTTCAGTCAGATATTGATATCAGTTCTAAATACTTCACAAAACCGGCTGATAAAATGGCCGCCTGATTATCTACCAGGGTGGCAGAAAACCGGGGAACGCGGGTACGCCGTTCCCTCCAAGCAAGCTCAAGTCAAGCAAAGCGCGACCTCAAGCCGTATAAGTCATAATCAAAGAATTGAGATTGAAATATGGCTGTGAAGATATAAATATGTTGCCAGATCTTTCAGCATTCATGTGGTATAAATTGTACAACGTACGTCGATCATCCTGTTTGATTTGATTAATTTTCAAAAGCGATCCCAAACGGGATGTTACTTGATGAAAGTGATCTCTGCCAACGACATCCAACGCTTGCTAGTTCTAGATCTATTCAAGCCCAGACCGACATTCCGTCACAGGGCGTCAACAATAATCTTGTCATCTAATGACGATTGGCGCATGTCAAAATCCCTGCAGCTGAATTCAGACAACATGTAC
>JANTCA010003697.1:0-10615 GCA_024741275.1 Chironex yamaguchii | reverse complement strand
ACCTTTTCCAGCAATTACCGATTACTTATCAAAGTGGGGTTCACACCCTTAACCTTTTCCAACAACTACCGATTACTTATCAAAGTGGGGTTCAAACCCTTAACCTTTTCCAACAATTACCGATTACTTATTAAAGTCGGATTCACACCCTTAACCTTTTCCAACAATTACCAATTACTTATCAAAGTGGGGTTCAAACCCTTAACCTTTTCCAACAATAAACGATTACTTATCAAAGTGGGGTTCAAACCCTTAACCTTTTCCAACAATTACCGATTACTTATCAAAGTGGGGTGCAAACCCTTAACCTTTTCCAACAATTACCGATTACTTATCAAAGTGGGGTTCACACCCTTAACCTTTTCCAACAACTACCGATTACTTATCAAAGGTCGAATAAACACAAGTCAGCAATGTGCAAAAAGCACATACCTTATTAGTTCCGTAGACGAAGTCACCTGAGAAAAAAGTTGGGATTTATGAATAGGTTCACACTAAACAGAATCACAGAAGCTGTTTCATAGTATCACAAATTATGCAGTTTCCCACGAAAATCAATTTTCACAGAAATACTAAAGCAAACTTTTAGAATCACGCAAAACAAAGGAAACAAAGCTGCAAATATCAATGACAATAATATCTTTTGATTATATCCACCCCTTGTGCTTTTCGGTCTCGTTAATGAAATGCCGACCACCCCTTCAAAGACACAGCATTTAAAGCAATGATATAAAGATCAGGGTGGGCAAGGGAATGACAAAGAAGACTAACTTTAGCACACTGGAAGCATTCACACCTGAAGTTGGCGATCATACTTTTAAGAAACTTAAAAGTTAACTATAAAAATTCGTATCGCTTCAGTATCTTTTCAAATACTGTGGAAAAACAAAATACTGATATTAAAGCACCATGATGCCTTTGAGAAACCACTGGCCTGCTGTTCTAGAAATACCTGTAAACGACCAAGATGCAGCGAATATCAACATGCATGTCTCTGCAGCGTTTAGCACTTGTTATGTCTACCAGGGTTACTGAGTGGGCCAAGACAAAACTAGATCATATTGAATGCTTGCTCTCATTGCACATTGCAACTCAATTTCAAGCCCGTTTTGTGTGAAATGAACGTTGTTCTACTCAGGTAGTGAAAGAAATTGTAATTGTAAGTAATCATAAGTATGACATAAAAAGTGTCCTGATTTAGGTGCTAAAGAAGAAGATTACTTAAGAATTTAAACTTGTCAAAAGAATGCTCATACATATAGAACTGTGGAAAAAAGGTATTACTGACTAACCATAATGATCAAGATGAGTGTGACTAGTATTCCCGAGGTTCCAGCAACTAAACCAATAGAAAACGATGGAAAATCTAATCAACTCTTCACGATAAGTATAACAAGAAGGTTTATAAATAATCTAAATAAAGCAAAGGTAAATAAAGGAATCAAATCGGAGACCCTCAACATACCTTGTAAAACTTAGATAAAGAGTAAAACGTCTCACTTCACTACCCACTAACCGATGTCTTCAATGAGCAGATATAATATCGATGTCAACACAAACACAGGGAGGAATTTTCGGTTTGAAAGCCGGTCTAGCATCTATTGCCTTGAAAAGTTAAGAATACAATACAACAAATCATTTCATTTAAACCATCACTAGGTCTTCTTCGAACCGTAACTTCTGCATCATCAGTTTCATTTCATCCAATTTTCTCTAGATTCAGCATTAAAGTAAGTTAACTTCACTTAAATACTGTTATATTGGTAACGTCTAAACAAGAGGCCCTATAGACCCTACGATTAGCCTCTGCAAATATTTGCGTATTAATTACAACAACATATACATCGATTCCTAGCCCCATTGCAGTACTATACTTCGCTACTGATATTATCTGAAAAAGAAGCTTTTTACTCTAGCAAAGAAATACATGCTCCTTACATCTAAATTGTAAAATAATCATGAATTCAAAATGCTCCTAATAACTCTGACTTCCAAGGATGCACTCGCTTTGGTACCTGTTTAGGGTGCAGGTCCCAAGCCAGGATAAAGTGGGAGGGTGAGTTGTGTGTTAGACCCCAGTAACCCAAACTAAACGTATGATTCAAATCAAGCCACCGACGTCTTGCTCAAGTACCAGAATGGAAGATGTCGTTATGTCCTGATACAAAAAATGAAACCCCGTCTGATAGCTATGAGTGCCTATATTAACAACAATTTGACAAGGATACCTAATAAAAGCACACGATATCAGAAAATACTGGATGCAACTGATACATCAGCATAAACTAGAAATAGTCTTTACTAAAGTGCCACACACTACTTTGCAATAACAAGACAGCAAACATATTAGGAACTGGTCCAACATCCATCATGCCATCATTATCGAAGTTCGAGATGCAATATTGTATACAGAGTATAAGCGGTAACATTTTCGGAAAATACAGAATAACATCCTCTGTATCATTAAAGTTGACAAATTATCGCGAAAATGTGAGGGGAAGAGCAAGACTCGGCTTAAGAGTACTAATTACTGCCATATTTATTCCGATCGTTTTTACAGGTTTGATTCTCTTGTAGGGCGCGGCTGGGTTCTCAAAATACAATCTTTTCACATCATTATGTTGCTTTGGTTACTGGTGATGGAGAACAACCATCAAAATCGTACTATTTGTGGCAAAATGTGAAGGGGAAGGATGAAGAGTCAGGCTTAGAAAGCCGATTCTAACATAGTCTGTCTGAACATCTTTATGGGTTAGACCCTGCGTCAAACATGTAGGAGTAAGGATCGGATGGGGTGACCAAACTTGAGCAAGAATGATGAATTTGAGGGGGGTCGGGGGTGCCCAGCTGTAGCTACATGGGTGCGCTGCATACGTCACGCTGAGTGCCCAACAAACATCTTTATACATTAATTTGTTCTTTTAGCTTTTCGGGATGGAAAGCAACATCCAGAACCGCTACGCTGCTCTGATCAGAATAAATCCATACGAGCTGTAATGGTTAAGTTTAAAATATAGAAAACCATAGCTACATCTTGAGACTGTTTTGTCTTATCCAAGAAAGCATGGTTATTTCTGATAGTTCACAAAAGCTTAGAGAAAAGGTGGCGTTACCCATCAGGGTAACTACTTAAACAAGCATATATCTTAATCTAATAATTGAATTGTTAGCTAATTGCCCCATCAGGAATGTGGATTTTTTTGGAATTTGGAATTTGTTTCTGCAATCTCCCTATAATATACAGGGGCTACCACAAGGCGTGGGGCACATACAATACACTGAAGACATAACATGATTTGGGGAAATTGTTTGTTACCTCAAGCCTACAAATGGACATTTCCTAATAAACACAACGTGATCTAGACCTTCTTTATTTACTATTGTACCAATAGCAATTATATGCAGACATACTTATGTTGAGCAGCATTCTAACAATCAGGTAAACTGAAGCAGTAATGCATAGTTCTCACCCGTTTTAATCAGCTCTGTCACAGGATCCTGATGTAAACAAAACAAAGAATACACGACACATGCATGATACAGATACAGATACAGATACAGAGATGAAAATAGAACAGATTAAACTTACACTGACTCCAACAGTTGCCAACAGTGCACAAGGAATTATGATCAAACTAGCAGTTTGAGTTTGTTCTACAATAGACCTTTCACACTTTTACACCTTTTGTAACTTAGCAGATTTATCACCATCTTAAATCACATATATTTTTGGGAATTATAAATGGCAAAGAACAAGACCATAGTCTGAAACAGTTTAATATTAAAAATGACACAATTGCCTTGGTATCCACGTTTTAATTTCAGTATCTAATATTCCCCTCTTACCCCATCCCCACTCCCCTCTCTCTCTGCATTACACTCTCCATAAAGACGGGAAAAAGCTTTACAATCATACCATGCCTTCCTTCCTGATCGGATTGATATGAGTAGTGCCATTTGCATCTTCTAAGTTGTTTAAATATTCCTCTACTCCAGACCTATCCCAACTTGTTATCAAACTGTCAAAGTTAAATGTATGTGCACCAACATGCAAAGCTGTGATAAGAAATTTAAGGTAAAGAAAATTGTTATTCCTAGACATACAGTTCATTTCATGCAATAACATGCTGCTTTAAATTGCTACTCCTTCTTTACTAGTACGAAGAAAAACCAGTGGACTATGAGCAGTGAAATAAACTTATTATTAGTCGAAAATTACTCGAATTAGACTGCAAACTAGGCACTCTCCCAAGCACTGAAACCTTACGATCAGGCTGGGAAATTAAATTCACAATGGACCATCAGAGGTACAATAATTCAAAATATACATTGATCATTTTGCACATGATTGTACTTAAATCTCTATAAGGATGTGTCCAATAGTAACAGTGATCAGTGTTTAAACCTGAACTGGATCAATGATAACAATGAACTTTAAAATGTTCTTGTGCGGCTTTTTGTAGTGCCAGTCAACACAGAAAAAGAAGTCCCATAAAAACAATTTGCCTTTAATGGAGATTGTGATGATAAATACCTAGGTAGGAAAATGACTTTGCAACTTACAACGACATCACATTGCCATGGCTATTATTTTCTGTCTGTTGTCTGTCTTTGTTCCTTAACTAAGTAAGAATTTAAGATGGGTGTTTCCTAGATTTGGAACATTTCTAGACATGACACAGTCATGTTTGCTACTAGCGTCAAGTTGTTAGAGCTGCTCTAGATTTACAATATTATTACAAATCACTTATCCTCTTGATAAAGAATCATTTCCTTCAAATCTTTCCATAATTGTTACATACCTGTTGCAAAACAAATCATGTAAGCAGCACACTTGTGAAAGGTAATATTCTTATCAAGTAACCTTAGGAAGTTTGATGGAACACACTAAGATGAAAAATGAAATCAAAGAAAGGGAGTGGAGCAGACTTATGGTTTTTGCTAACCTTAAAAAGTAAAAATCAGATACTATAATATTCTAAAGATATGTATCAACAAAACTTCAAAATATAATTATTTGCTTTGCACAGCAGAAGAAGACAGATCTTTCAATGGTGCTTTACATTTATTAACCATATCTCTTACTGTAGCTCTGGAAAACAACACTTTCCAGTAGTAGCAATGTATGGGAAAGAAAACCTCATATACTGCCACATCACTATTTCTAAATATTTTAATAATAACCATTGAAAATAAATGCATTCAATACAATCAAGTGTTTTATCATGAAGAGACAACTAATACCGAAAAAATGATAAAAATTGTAACTTGGTATTCTACAGTACAACAACAATAAAGTACTGTACTGCTTAGTTCATATCTATATCTGTTCTATCCAACACTTTCATTCTGCATTATTTTCTTTCTCAGATTTCTATTTTCAGTGGACTTTCTATCACATTTGCTTGTAAGAAAACACAAAAACAGTTTCTGTTTACAAATTTCTGTCCAATGGTTTGGTCACAACTCATTTTCCTTGAGACAGGTCATACCCAGGCCAAAGTCTTCATTATACGTCTAAATTACTAGTAACCCAATGATCACAGTTTGAAAATAGTTCATCTACACTTTACCAAAACATACCTTGCATTTACTCCTGATTAGAGATATTAGATTCCGGCAAACTGGTAATAAAATCAGCATGCAATTGAAATTCAATATCATTGCTGCTCCTCTTGCTACTGGAAGGCCACCCTGCAAAATTCAACAGCCATTTTAAAGTAAATGCAAGTTTTGAATGAGCACATACCAATGATTTGTTCTGTCAAGTGATTGACTGTTTGGCAGTGAGAGCAAATTGCATTCATACTCCTACCTGAGATAAAAATCATTAATGATGAAGTTGAGGTTGCTGATTTAGTAAATAGAAACAGGCACTACACAATTTCTACTACTGTTAGGGTTGGAAATATGGAATAGAACCATGGCAAATAGTAAGTTCTATTGTCTTGTATACATGGCTACATTAATTTTGTATGTGCCTAGGTCAGCTTAAAAACAAGATGTTATAAGATAAAATAAACTTTTCAGCTGTCAAGTTATAACCTTTTTCGGGAATTGACTATTTGAACAGCCATCCAAGATCAGATGTCTCACATATCCTACATGAGAATTGTTTTTTCTTTGTAATTCAATAAATCTCTTAATGTTTATGTCAAGGAACAGTAATCAACAGAAATACTATTTCACAACCATTGTAAACAATCACTTAATGCATATTAAAATGCAAAGCAATCATTATTATAAATATTATATCTACAATCAAAACCTACAAGTGGAAAATAATAAAAAAGTATACCTACCCCAACTAATTTTTTCAAGTAAATAAATTCCTCATTAGTGTCATACTTTAAGTATGTTATTACAAACAATACTATATTAACTGCAAACCAGCAAAGCTAAAATGGAAATGGAGACACTGAAGTAATAAGAAAACCCCTTCACAACAGATGACAACCAACATACTCATATCAATGAAATTTGACTTTACCTGAAAACTTTAAAGGATCAGTCGATACTAAACAAAGAATTTCACCCTCTTTACTCTGTCTTTATTGTTGCCAAATCCTGGTTCATAGAATTTCAATAGGATCTAATAACGATACCTAGTAACCAACTCTGCTATACCAAGCCATGAAAAGGCAGACCTTTACTCCTATAACAAGAGGAGTTTGGTTGGCATGATTTATGCTTTTAATACATAGTTGGGAAAGCATCCAAAACCATTGACATGCCATAAATAATTGATTACATGCCAGGTTTCAAATTAAGGCCAGGTCTAAAATCTATCAATTGATATTAATTTGAAATAGATGTTGTAACTTTTAATGTTAGAAAAAAAGCAAATAGAGGTAAGTAGAAAAGACATTAAGCAAATAAAACGTTTTTCTTCACAATGTCAATTTTCATTAAACTAAACTAAAAGTGAGCATACTTTTCCTTTTTCTTTAGCAGCTCATCACTCAAGACCCCAGCTATTCATCTACCTTTCGTCTTGGTGACATTCCCTGCTAGTATCACAAGTCCAATAAATTTGCTTTTGCTTTCCCATGACAACTACAAAAATCCTGATTTTCAATTTGACATACATAGAGTCTGATATTTAGGCACGATGGTCCCTAACAGCACACTGAAATTCAATTTGATAAACCAACATAGTATATCTTTAATTATGTGGCCACCCTGGGCACAGGCTTTTCCACGACTTGTATGGATAATCAAAAGGGGCCAGTTAATTTTAATATGTAAATATTGCTTAAAAATAAAATATATCTCAGGAAAACTTGTTACATTATGCAAAAATTGTCAGTCTGTTTTTGGCTACATTCACACTTTTCAGAAGCAAGCTCTTGCAGCATAACTGGTGCAGAGTTTGTAAGTGCTGCTTCCAAAAGGTAACAAATCCAAGTCAAAACAAAACATCACTTGTCAAGTTCCTGGCCAATCAGAAATGCATTAAAAGTTTTCACGCAAACATGTTGAGAATTATATCACAGCAGATAAAAACTATTCATGGCCTCTGAAGCAGCTAGTTAGTCAAGGAATGGTTAATTGAGCACTGAAGATCTATTGTACTATGGGTTACCAAAAACTGTTGTTAGCTTTTGCAGGTTTTTATAACTTCATTTCATGCACCTTGATGTTAATTTTCTTCCTTCAGTCATACCAATTACTCTGTGCAAAAGGTCTCGTCAATGGCAGATCAAAAGAAGTTTTAAAACAACCAGTTGTTGTTTGTTTCAGACAAATAAAAGGGTTGTTGAGGGGTTGTTTATTTCTTGCTTGACACCTCATACATTGAAGATGGTACAGAAATGAACCTGTCCACTTTTTAATAAAATAAATAATCTTACAAAAGGCAAGATTAAGACAAAAGTATTACTCCTGTAAATTTCAGAGCAATGGAAAAACGTCATAGCATATTAATTATTTGAAATCACTGCATGATCAATTACAGGAGATGGGAGTTGTAGTAAATGATCAAGAGTTAGCCACCTTACCAGATGATTATATGACATTAATAAAAGCCTTAGATGCAGTTACGAAACCTGACATATTCCTTAATAAAGTGAAAGGGATGTTGCTTAACGATTTTGAGTGAAAGACAGATAAATCAGAATTGGAGTTGGAAAGATCAGATAATGCCTTAACAGCCAGGAAAACATTTCAGAGCAGGCAAGGAAGTAGAACAAACAGTTATTGAGCTTACTCTAGAAAATTTTCTACTCAATTGTTCACTGGAACATGTCATTACTAAAGAGAAAGGCCATTATGCAACAGATAGCCTCAAAAAGAAACCAAAGAATTCAAATTTTTCTGGTAGTTTTTTCGAAGAGTACAAACTCAGCTCATGTCATTGGTGAAAGTGGGGATAGTTGAAAGGAAATTGAAGAAGTTTTACACACAGTCAAAACAGTCATTTTGAGAATTCACATTGGATCATTAATTATGGTGCTACACACCACACGACATATGAATGAGCTTTCTGGTTTCATTGAATTGAAGCAGCCATTTACTATTACATTTTTGGGATAGCAATTGAGTGGTATTGAAGGCAAATTGAAGAAATTTACACCTCCATGATACACTATATTCATCAGATTTTGGAAAAAAATTTGTTGTCTGTATGTTCAATGACTAACTCCGCCATTGCCTGGTCCCAAGTCCAGGATGAGAAAGGAGGAGGGTTGGGAGAGTAACAGGTGGGACTCTCCCGTAAAAACCAAGTTCCAGAGATGGCAGCAGTCCTGCAAGCATCATTTGATGTCGTCGTAAAATGCAGTTTGTGGAACGGAGTGACGCAAATTGTCATCACACTTTTCGCAGCCGGATTCTACCCACTGCAAGGAATCCGAAGCTACGCAATAACAACAGCAACAACAACTAATCTAGGAACAACCATAGAATTTGAAAATAACAGATGTAGAATAATGCAAAATTCAAAACTATTTTAAAAATAATTTTTAAAAAAACATAAAATGATTTCTACTGTACCATTCAAGTAGGAATGGACACAAAGTCATCTGGTCCCTACTTTGGATGACACTTAAAATTTCAATATTACAGCAAACAACAATAAAAAGGAATACAAAAAACAAAAAAAAAGGAAATTTAAGGTAGCTTGGTACCATGACAAGCAAGAAAATCAATCGGACAACTTAATTTTATGTTTTGGAATCCAATCAGATTTATGCATTTTATGATTTATTTGATTACTTGGTGCCAAGCTACTTTACTGAAACTAACAATGTAGGGTGAGTTGCTGTTTATTTCCTAGCATTCAATCAAAACGTTTTGCTGCTACAACGAATGAAATAGTTGCTTCAATTACTGTTCTGTTTTCTAAAACATTTAAATCTGGGCTCCCAAACAGAAGCAAATTGCAAAGTGCATTTAAATCTAATTTAGTTATATCTAAGCCAGGGATGGTAAGCTGAAGAAAGAAATCTCTTCACATCAAGTCAAACTGGTGACGCAGGACAAAATGTTTATTAATATTATCCTCAATGCCTTCTCCACACATGCAAGTTAGGCTGCTATAATTAAAGCTATGTTGAAATATATGCTCATTCAATGGGCCATATCAAAGACATCATAAAGGGGTTTATGTGGCCTTACAATTAGTGCTGCAAGTGGTTTTTGTTTAAATTCAGATATTTACTAAGAACTTTTGATGTCATGATCTAGTAGGTTCCATTCAAAAAGAACGTTTTGGAAGTAGGTGTGTGAGAAAGGAATAGTTCTGCCAACATCCTGGTTGTACATGCAAGTGTCTTAAGTTTTACAATTGTTTGTCCATTGTTCATGTTTTCGTGGTATTTGATTGAAGAGGTACCCAGGTGTACGTGTTTTATGCAGATTATAAAAATGCCACAAACATCTGCACCATCTTCTATAATAAAGATCTTCCCAACCAAGTTCATCACAAAATTTTTGCCTATTTGTACATTTCCATGCACCAGCAATGGCTAATGCAGCATCATACTGGGTTTGCTCACGTCATTTCGTGAAACTTAATCTCATATTGGGGTCATACATATGGCAGATAATATTGTCATAGTCAAGACAGGGTCTTACATAAAGCTTGCAAACACAATCAAGTACAGTTCTAGAGACGAATTTAGAAATATTATTCCTAGACCTCTTCTCACTTTGAGGATAGCCTCCCTAATGTGGCTTTGAAAATTTAACTTGCAGTCCAGGATCATTCCGATGTGCTTGTGCACTGTTTTTGTATCAATATTGCTATTTCTTAGTTGTAAGGGATCATGCAAGGGTATATTCCTCTTGGTAGAAAAAATCACTTCTTCTGTTTTGTCCACATTGAAGTGCATTCTCAATTGCCACAACCACAAATGCAAATGCTCAAGATCCCTGTTTAGTTCATCACTGCTTCTCTCATTCCAAACAACTGAGAAGAGCGAAGTGTCACCGACAAAAAGTTTAACATCACAGTGAATATTTTAAATGATGTCATTTATTTAAACAAAAAAGAACAGTAGACCCAAAGCAGAGCCCTGTGGAACCCCTGCAGATACAATAGTTGAACAATCTTTTTGTGGTACAAAACTTGAAAATCGCCTTGAAAATTTGCGACATTGCGCTAAAATCATAC
>JANTCA010003696.1:0-10616 GCA_024741275.1 Chironex yamaguchii | reverse complement strand
CAATTCCAAGTTACCTGTAAAGTGAGACTTGAAATTGTATTTTAATGTCATAAAGAAATAAATTGAGTTTACACACTGCTATAAATAAAAATATTTTTAGATATTTGCTTGAAGATAAAAGAAACCGAGTAATGATTTTTAAAACGTAATCATGTTTCCAAGTCCTTGATTCAAGTGTCCAGGACAGCTAGAAACCACATGTTGTAAAGTTTGAGAATTGAGACATGAGCAGCATAAAGGATTGTCCACATTTTTTCAAAGATTTTATGATATTTTATCATCTCAATTTTTTATCATCTCGCCTTTAATTCTAAAGTATTATAAGCTCTTTTATTGCACATGTTACTGTCGAAATATTCGACGAATGGGTCCCATTTATAAAAGTACAAATGGAGGAAATAGAGTTTAGTTCAGGAAAGTAGTAGTGAAATATGTAAAGATTTGTCCAAAAGTGGTCCAAAATATTGCATTTTTATATTTGAGGCTTGTTGGTTTCTAGGTCTTAAGTCTATACTCAGTTCTTCTTTGTAATTATGGTATATAAATTAAAGTAAAGACTTCCGACACGTATTTTATAGTAATTCTATCACGATTTTAGAAAGAAAGTAAACTTCCAATTTTTTCCTACGACTAGATACACAGTGAATACAACATCGAGCCTTCCCTGTTGAGTCTGCTATATATTGTATGTTTTTTGACTCATAGTTTTAAGTCAGTACAATTCAGTGACGTTCAAAAACATTTGAAAACAATAAAACATACTTTGAGATGATGGTTTAAAAGCCAGACCAGATGGTGTCTGAAACGCTTATTCCAGAACTATTTATGGAAGCAACTCAAGGGAAACATTGTTGATGTTGTGTAATATAACTGATAAAAAATAAACATGCGCTTGAAAAAACTTGGTCAATTGTCACGACGTTTTAATTCTCTAAACTAGGACAGAATAAAATACAAAATTTGCAAATCTACTTTTGAGGAAGAAAACTATTATGAATTAGAGGAAATCCACCCTTAAAAACAGACCTCTTGACAATCAAATATAATTCATCCTGTCATTCTCACTGTTTCAATTTTAGTATCAGACAGAAAGGTGGCTACTAGAGTGATTTGGTTTTTCATGTTTTATCATTTCGTATTTCTAGATTACAACATTGGAACTTTCTACCTCTTACTCTTTGATATTGTGACGATTAATTAGTTCGATGGCAAACAAAGGTTTTCCTACTTTTGTATGTAAAGTTTGTTAGATAGTGGAACCCCGTCTTACGGCCACTTCGTTAATACGTCTTTCGATCGTTTCAATTTTCGACTTCCGTCTGATTGGCAGTTGGACCTCACAGAGAAATTATCATCAGTACCCATTTCAGAATTTCTCTTGTCCTGTAAAGCTGTAAACTCAAAGGACTTCCATGCCGTATCCACCAACTCGCATTATAGCTTTTCCGACAATCCTCACATCTGCTGAGCATCCTGTTTGCTTTAGTAAATTAACAACAATCCCTGCCCATTACTTTGTGCATGCTAGTGCCCGTGGTATATGCCCAACTACCTCTCCATTTTTACAACTGCAACTTCATTATTGTCTTGCTAATTTCTTGGCTCGTGCTGCAATTTCATGACTTCCCCAATGCCGATTTTGCAGATGTATTTATACTCCTTATAACCCCTTACCCATCATGGTACCAAAACCTTTCAACTGTTTAAATCAGAAGCATCACATGAAGCTATAGAACTCTCAGTTGCATGCCTCTTCGTCACATTCAAGAGTGAAAACATACTTTACTGAGCAAAAGTGTAACACAGTCCAACTGTTATTTAACACAATTTTGATAACTGTGTCTACATATCCAGATGTCTATTAAAGAGAACAGTTGCTTAGGATGTTATTATTAATTTCTACCCCTAAACTCACAGATTTGACTCTTCGTCGTTAATACGGACACCCTGTTGATAGAGCCAAATTTTTCTGGCCTGTTGGTGGCCGTATTAACTATTCCACTGTACATCATTACTCTATAATTTTGCTGAGATCTTAGAAAAAGAAATCGGAAAATCGATGCCTGTGATTGTAACTGTTAGGAAATTAATTGTCTGCAATGGATTTGCACGTTCATAAAATCTCATAACCTTGAAATGACTATTAAATTACGATTGAAGAAATAATCTTATATCATATACAATGTATACAGATACTCAGACATTACTCGACATATATTATTTCCATTACAGATACCTGAACTTGAGGTTTTGGGACATGACGTTATTATCAGATTAAGTCTTCTTTCACTTCTTTGCCTGTAATCATAAAAACATTTAAGTTATATCTGTCTCTCAATAAGCCTCTTTAAATTGTTTAGTCATAAGCACTATTTTTTACATTTCTTGTAGAGCAAGGGTCTGGTGCTATGAAATTGCGCGGCTATTACATACAAATTGAATTGCTGCCTGAGTCTCAAATGCTGGAGCATTGCTCCAAATCATGGCATCGTGATCATCCATCTGAAAGCTTTCATTCACAATTAATGGACTACGTAAGTTTTCTTTTAAAATTAAGATGTCATTCAAATTAATTCCAGTGCAAATACTAATGGGTATTTATTTTTGCAAATATCATTATTAAACTAGTCGACTAAACACGACCCTATCCTACTAAATATGATAGATAATCAATACATGGTAGAAGCTAACGAGATGCCATTGACATGCACCAAGGGGGCGTAGTTAGATACTTACTAGCGACGGACGAGATTCCAAGTAGTTTATAGTTTTTAGGGTAGTGAAATGCAGAAAGATTGTAGAAGAGTGATAATTATGAGAAACCGTACGTCTGGAATAAAAGAAAGCCCAGATCTGCAGTATCTGCCCTATACATGAGTTTTGCCTGTTTTCTAGCAATCACAATGACTATTTTCAAATTGAGAACAAAATAATAATTCTCCTGCGTGAGGTGTGAAGGGAAAGTGTGAAAAAGTAAGAGACAATAACTGAATGACAAAAATTATATGTTTATTTCATATCTTTAAGGAAAAGTTCCGATTAAAAGCAAAGGAGGTGATCGCGCAAGCTTGTGACAAGCTCTGAAGATATGAATGTATATGTATGAATATATGAACATATGAATGTATATGTATGAATATATGAACATATAAATTTATATGTATGAATATAGGATTTCAAGACAAAAAATGGTCTAATACGACAACTGGCACCCAAACTTGTAATACTTATTACATTTTATAAATACTGAAACCATACAGTCCAGCGAGTAAAGGATATGATAGAGATACTCCCTCAACTGTACTTGACAGCTCTTGCCACTTCCACCAACAGAGTTGATAAAATGCTTGATTACCCTCTGTCGCACGCCCTTCTAAAAAATTTGGCTAAGAGAACTATGCTAAACAGACCAAAAAAAGCACTTATGTGAATGCAGTAGGCAATGGTGGTCTATCGTTATAACCAAAACTAGAATTAGTAAACCCCCGAACCACTAGACCCACAAGTCATTTTTGTTTCCTATTTGGCACTTAGGCCTATAGAAGTAGTTCTTGAGTTATGTAGTAACGTATGGCTCATGGTTGCTATCAAGTAATTACATCCACGGTGGTAAACTAATAGCCGCTGTTAAATGGTATTTAAACTAACTCAAATAACTTTGTATAACAAATTGGTATTGAAGTGTGATGTCGTCCGTTATGTATTTGCATAACTGCTTTTTTATCAAATGTTAAATCATTACTATTACAGTTTAATTGTTATCTCTATTTGCACAGAGCAAAACCAACTTGCCAATCGTGGAAAAGATACCCGGAGGGGCTCATAAGCCATTTTATCAATTCAAACAAGGATGTTCTTATTCAGTCAAAGTAAATAGCAACCTTAATTTTGGTTTTGATTGAGTTTGCACTCATTAACATTCTTCGTAAAGTTATTTTTCATAAAATGTTTTGTTTCCAAACCAATTCTCGGATACGAATATGGATTTTGTTTACCATTTAACTACTCTTGCGTATTGTAGTACTTGCCTTGGTTTTATCGTTCCTTAAATGATATAGTCGATCTAGAAATAGGTTGTTCTGCATAAAAAAGTGGTTAATAGTTAATAGCTACAATGCAAGTATTCTTATTTATTTTGTTCTTAACTGCCTTAGGCCTCTTTACCTGTCGTTCTACCCAGGTACTTAATCTATTAAAAAAAGCAGATGAGGCGCTAGACTAGTGTCTGAGACAGATTGAATGCGATAAAATTAGTTTAGTAAATATGAGGTTCTACTCGATGTGACTTACTTCAAAAGAAGTGGAAAGAAAATTTAGTAATGTATTTTTAGACACCTGGACGCGGGAATGCAAACAACAAACAAGAATTAAACAGACAAAACGATTATTTATTAGTTTCTTTAAGAAACTTTTTTATAATAAATTTGTGCGCATATTGGGGCTTTTATGTCTCATTTTCAGAAGTAGCATCCCATACCAGTTTTGAAACCTAAGCTAATTCTAAAACATAATTTCTATGAACAAATCAACGATTTGCATCCCAAGATCAGTTTTATTATGGAAAAGGAGGACAAAGGACAATTGCCCTTCCCTGATGTATTAGTAAAGAAGCAGCCAAATTGCAGCATCTCAGTTAATATCTACAGAAAAGTAACCCACACAGAAAAGTAAATCAACAACACATTACACCACCCAGTCCCAGCCCAAAACAATGTCATCACTACTCTCTTTAGAAGGGCACAGAACATCAGACTCAGATCCTGCTGACACGAAGGAAAAAGAAAAGCACCTAAAGGTTGTTTTCCTTTCCGATGAATATAAGTTAATCTGATCTTTAAGACAGAGAGAAAAAGAGAACAGAAGGATTGTCGAAAGGGGTGCCAAGTGCCATAAAATAGCTAAACAATGTTTACTTCTTTGACTAGAAAAGCAAAAATATAGACCAGGGAACCAGGACATCAAGCAGGAAAAAGGAAAAACTATCCTCTCTCTGCAACACATAAACAGCGTTACACTCTTCCGGCAAAATGGCTGCCAGCACTAGAAAAAGAACATAACTAAAGTAAAATGTTCTAGCGCCTCCTAATAGGACATCATAGTCCTTGTCACAACTAAAGTCAGCACTTGAAATTTAAATGACTTTCCAACCTTATTTCTGGCGCCTGACAATGGGAAAAGAATCTCTTGAAATGTACTTTAGAAAAAGCTTATGTCTCAAGACATAATAAACTTAATCATCTACTGAGTGGACAAAGATTAGTAGTTTCAAAAAAGGTTTTCGTTACTTTAACCTCGTCATGCAAATAATATTTCATCAACGAAGGGTGTCAAATATCTCTTATTTGAATAAAGAATGTTGTAGCATAAATAACATAGTCGTTGTAAATTTGGAAAATATATCAACTGGGCGTTCTTTAAGACACTGTTTACTGTTTGAGAGGACTGAAAAGTAAAATACTTTCTGAAGATCAATATCATGAGATAACGATGGCAAGATAGGCATTAAAATCATCGTCTATATAGTTGGTGTACAATAAATAGTGCCAGGAAATTGTGAGTCTCAAGTTGCACTTTATATGTTCATCCGTCAATGTTGATATTCAAGAGCATCAAAAGTTGGATTTCTCATCTATATAAATCTTTGATTTTCGAGAGTTCAAATCACTACAAGATAGAAATCTTATAAAAAGCGCAACAGATTGAATCATTGCAAATTTCTGAAAACAAATTTCTGTCATGTAGCACATTTTTATTTCAATATTAACATGATAATTATATTTATTATTGTACCTATTTAGATGTCAAGTTATCCCAATCAATTTTACAATCCAGTGACCAATGATGCCATTTTTCATCTGCCTGGTATGTCCGATCCTGGTTATCACATTTTACGTTGTTTCAATTCTCCTTACTCGCTTATTGTTATTTCTATAATTTAAAAACTATTCACTCAGTTACCGACATCATTAAATGACACAAGGAGGCCCTATCTCACTATTTTAGGCATCTTTTGTTACTTTCTCTGGCCAAGGTATTTTTATTAGAATAAAATAACGGCTAACGGGGAATATGACTGATAGTGTGAAGGAAAAGATTAAGAAAGCAGTGGCATAGGGTGTACTTATGGATTATGGATTAGAGAGATGAAAAAAGGTATAATACAGAATTGAGGAGTTTCAAATGTAGGCTTTGAAAAAGATGGAATGAATTAGCACGACAGAGAGGAAGACCAATGAAGATGTGCTGGCGAAAGTGGGGAAGAGACAAGGAATGGAAAGAATTTTTTAGACTAAAAAGAGATAAATTTGACGTGTGCCACGTGCAATTGGGTTTTTGAGGGAAGTTTTTGAAGAAAGGATAGATCGTAAACAACCCAGGGATAGAAAATGAGTAAATTATAGAAATGTTGGTATACCAAGAGTGAAGAGAAAATAGAGTTACATCGATTAAATGGATAACAACAGACAAGGACCTGTTGCAAGCTAGAGAGAGGTATGATTACTCCTTTTGAGCTTTGATTTGATCGTATTTACTTTCTTGCTTAGTGTCTCTTAATGTTAGCTTAATGTTCTTTCTAGTCGAAAAGGAAACCCGATATGTCGTTTTACTAAATTGAGATCTTTTGTAAAATAAAGCCAAACAAGTGTTCATGAAATTACTGGATCCTTGTCTATCATCAGGATTACGTTGCTCGGACATATAGCCGAAAGACATAAGTCATCACTGTCCTGCATTAAAGTAAGAAGTTCTTTTGGGAGACATTAACGTCTCTGCAGAGTTGATCAATGTAGGTTGCTGGTCTACGTGCTCGTCTTTTACCATGGCAAGGAACCCAGAGTAAAAGAGCGGTAGATAGTTCGTGCTTAACCCTTTAACATATCCAGCAAAGCGCATACTTCGTTCTCTGAGAATGTTTGGTCGGGGGAGGTAAAGATCCTTAAAGTTGTGATTTGGGACAAATTGGAGCAATCGAGTGTAAGTGCCATCCAGCTTGAATTCCGAAGGTTTAGTAAAATTCCATATTATTGCATCCGTCATTAGTATGGGATCCACAGTAACTTGAAAGTAGCAACACATTAGATCATCAACATGATTACAACAGATCATGCTCGGGAGATTTCATTTTCATTCCACTTTTATTTTACTTAAAACTTCCCATTCTCCAAACAATTTGTTTTGCACTATAGCCTCTCATACAAGTGTCGATGTAAAGTACTTGTATTTCTGACCTTGTATGTATCAATCTTGGGACGAATACTGACATGGAGAGATGTCAGTAGCAAGAACATTATCAGGGTCTAAGACTTCGTTGCTGGATCTAGAACTCTACCGTAGGACGATTTTAAATGCCTCCTGAGCCACATTGACAATTACTATCGTACCATCAAATTAACATAATCTATCTAAGATCTTTATCTTGCAAATTCGATCATTTTCATTGGGTCATACAAATTGCAGCATAAAGATGTAGCAAGCCTATCAATATTCTGTCAAATAGTATTTTAATAGCTCTTTATGAATGCTGGATTGACTCCAGTCATTCTCTAGTCGGACAACGTGTCTATTAATTTCTTACATTGAAATTTAAACATTGAGACTTGTAGACAACAATCTTTTCTTATCTTGTGATTTAGAATGTGATATATGTTCGTTGATTAACTTAAAGTTAAAGTACGTTAATGACGAGCATAGGATATCCAAATGGCATTTCAGTAAATTGATTGTTTTGTAAAACTGACTTCATTAATGAAAAGAGAAAGTGTATCTAACGTCAATAGAGGAAAGAGATAATCATATACAAATGATTGTTGTAGTGGAATTAGGTATCGAGTACAGTCACTACAAACTTCTATGTGTCTGCTGTGTGATTTGAGTCAGTGTTCAACATCACAATTGCTTTCAGCTCCGTTAGGCCCCATACATATCAAAGAAAGCTGCAGTTTAAAAACTTGCTTTTCAAAACGAAGAACAAAGCAATTTATCTCGTCAGAGATTTTCAACGGTGTATATTTCAACTTTCTCGACTTTTTAAAAGTAAATCCTATCGTAACGTGAAACCGGTAAGGATACATCAGCAAAAATTACTTAATTCCCAAAATAGATCGTTATTTGATGACTTTTTCGTGATTTTAGACCCAAAACTAACACAATATATTTTCTGATATTTTTTATCTTACTTTTCCCTTCAACGGTATGGTGAGTTATTCAAATTATTAGGAAACTGTAATTCAAGTAAAATGCTTTCCTTTGTCGGGGAGATATTAGAGAATCTTTAAACTTGGCAGCTGCAAAAAGTGCACACTTATCAGTACAGAACCTTGACATCAAGATAAAACATACCACATATGGCATTAAAATGCTCTACTTTTGCTTAAAGAATTAGAAGCGGAAAGGTCTAGCTAATCCTTTTTATTAAAACACATGACCTAACTGGGGGTTTACCATAGTTTGCTTTCAATTCTCAAAATGTTGATTTTGTGCCGTAAAAGTACGAAAGGCTTGAGATCAGGCATGTTCGTTCGCAGTTTCAAGCGTTTTTAGGGTGTCCAAAATTTTATCTTCTTTTTTGTTTGCGCTGATTATGACTACTTGGGAATGAAATATCGCAAACCTAGTTAATACCAATTAAGGAAAAAAGATAATAACAATATTCTTTTTTGTAGCGGGCAACTCTCTCAAGGAGAATTTTAGACACACTTGGTCCATTTCATGCGATAGATGTTTATTATTTTCAATTCATGAGTCACTCTTCAACTTGTCATTTGCCTCCCTCGCCGCGCTAACTCTAGTATTTTACGGCAGGAGCCTTTTAGTCATTATAGTTTTTAAGTCAGCAAAGGCTCATGATGGTTCTTATCGTTCTCTTGAAGATTAAAACCCCTAAGAGGTAGCGATTCCTTAGGTAGAAGCTACAGGTCAGCATTAAGCAATCACCATGTAGAGTTCGTGAACACAAATTTGATCATGAAACTAACGATATTCAAGCATTATATTTTGCTGACACCCGGTTTGAAGAAAAATGATTTTGAAAGAAAGAAGTTGAGGTTAATTTTATATCTTGATTTGTGCAAAAGTACAAAAATACGACATTCTTTTCTCGTATCTCTGAACTGCTCAGTTTGCGGCAAATTACAGCTCATAAATTGTGTTTTGCGGCAGGCATACATACAAAGTTTGTGACATTCGCATATGTAAGCACGGTCATTAAGTTCCTTAACAATCTTGCCGACAGCGAACATCACGATCATGTAATTGCTTCTTTTAAAAGCTTTAAAACTCTAGATTGGCCGTCAGCTCTTGACAAATAGCTTTATAAAATATATTTATAAAATATATTTATAACATATTTTAGCGTATAACGTTTAGGTTAGTTATCAATTATCACGTTACATAGTTAAGAAACATAGCGAAATATTCTGAAATATTCACTATCGCTACATACTTTTCTCAATTACTACCAGAACTTTCATATTTGTTTGATATCGAAAGTAATAATAATTTCTTTTAGTTCCCACACACACATGTAGGTCTAAGCAATTACTTGTTTAAGCCAAACAGGACCGATTGACAAAGTGTTGAAAGTATCTCCATCAAAGGTTTTCTGTATACCGGAGAAATCTATGCTATAATTAGATTTCGTATTCCCAAGAACAACAGCACTACCAAGCATCTATAAGCGCCGTTTTGCTGTGGAATATAAAAGATCTATCTATCTATCTTTATTTCTTTACTATCCCAACATGTTTTTTATTTTTTGCAGACTGCATTGCTGGATACTGTAAATGTAAAGGTAAGCTGAAGTTTATTATTAAAAGCAACTGGCAAGTACAACTATTTACATCTTTTCTCTTGTTAGTCAGTATTTAATTTCTATTAAATTTTTTTGTATAAATTTTTGTCATTCGTTTAAGCTCTTTTAAATCTTCCTTGTCATATATACAACTCGCATACACCAATTAACAAGTAATAAATTTCTTACAAGAAATGGTCTTCACGATACAAAAGCATGAGATTGGGGAAAAGAAAAGATAAGAAATATTAAAAGAAGACTTGACTGACAATGACTGCTTATTAGAGGAGTACAAAATTTGCTCACGTTCAATGATGCTACTTAATTAATTTGCATTTTCATCAAATTGTCATTGATGATATTTTGCTATTCAATTTATCGCTGAAATTAAACAAACCAGGAAACTATAAAATCAGCTTGCAATTCATCTTACTTTTATAATGATAAAAGGGATTACGAAGGTATAAAAGTGAGGTAATACGTCTTGCCAAGAACGCCTGCAAATATCATCCAAAAATATTTACTTGGATTCACTACATTGATCCTTTCCTCTTCTTAATAAACTAATTCGTCTGAAGATCGTCCATCGTGGCGTGAAACTCTGAGTAACGAATTTACCGTTTTTCACCTATTAATGTTTCTTCTCTAATACGCTCTACGTGTTTTAACGTATTGAGCACTGTTCAACGATAGTGTACTACCGTTCGTAATACGTAATATATATATATTTGTCAATAGTGGGCATTACTACAATAGCTGCACTAAGTGGGAGCCGACGGGGCTCGAACTTGCAATCCTCAGACTTAAAAGCCAACACTCAAACCTC
>JANTCA010003695.1:0-10616 GCA_024741275.1 Chironex yamaguchii | reverse complement strand
TGGCAAGATCTTCCTAGTCGTGAAAACAATTCTTGGATTTACAGCAGAGAAACACTTAACTACAGCTTTTTTAATCTTTGTTTCTATGCGGATAGAAACATTGCCTAGCAAAGGAAGTTTTAGGTATACAGGACATTTTTGAGGCCCAGAAGACTTCTCGGTTTCAAATTTTTTCTCGAATTAGGTTCTGGCAATCCTGACGCAGGACTGCAAAATCAAGAAGGAGGACAATCACGCATGTCTAAAGGGTTAACGGGTAATTTAACAGTACCCAGCAGGATTTTGAAACATGCCGGTTAATAATTGGTTTGAGTCACACTGCAGGCGCGATGACGTCAGTTGACCAGGTTACACCCAATGTTACTGTCCTCAAAACGCCGGTGACATGAGGAACTTGACTTCGTACCGGGCAAGGTTACAACAGTCTGCACTTAGTAACGGCACAGCTATCGTAGAATTTGGCTCTGGCAATCCTGACGAAGGACTGCAAAATCAAGAAGGAGGACAATCATGCATATCTAAAGGGTTGACGGGTAATTTAACAGTATCCAGCAGGCAAGGCGCTGGATTTTGAAACATACCGATTAATAATCGCTCAAAGAGCGGGTGTCTTATACACCGATATATTAAACTGTGGAACCCCAGAACAATCAAGCCTTTGTAGACTGTAATAGTATCCTAGTGGTTGATTGCACATCCAAAGGAAGGCTACTTGTAACGTTTGACAAATTAATGTGCAACTGACCATTTAAATTACTACAAACAAGAGATAGGTCTTTCACTTTGATATGAATAATAACTCTTTGCCCCTTACGACAACAATTACACATATTGCTGTTTTAAGTTCTGTTACATGATGTCGTTCCTCAATACAATCAAAACTTATTTGATATTCCTTCTTTCAAAGTACCCAATAATCTTGTCACGTAGCCTGCTGCTTTTCTCCAATTTTTTGTGGCATTTGTCCGTCTCTACATGATAACTCATGGTACCAAATGTTAGCCTTTATTGCTCGCGCATGCTCAGGTTTCGCAAATAATTGCTTAGTGCTGATTATTGCAAATTAGCCAAGAAATTGACTTCTAAAAAGCAGACAGTATCTATCTCCCGTTTTTTATTATTTATAATTAATGGATGTACAAGACAAAATCATTTAAACATACAATTCAATATTCTAATCACAAATATGCAGTAACTTTTGAAAATCATTTATCGAATGCACAGTTTAGAAAACAAACATACTTGTACCTATAAACAACATATTTCCTGCATCTGACGTCATTTTGCAGAATCCTTAAACTTATGCAATGATATAAATTTGCAAATGAAACCAAATCAGAAGTAGACCGAGGTCCCTTGGAACGTGATTCATAATTATCCTATCATGTATTTTAAAAGGGGATTCCTCAGTAAAAGTGTTGGGATGTTCCAGTTGAGTTTTCGTCGACCAAATCTATTAACTGTAATAATTGAGGTTACAAGAGTTGAGTTTATCTATAAGCGACCGCCTGATGTTCTCAACGTCTAAGTGATTCATTAGTTATGACGTTTGTTAGTAAACAATTTGATCACGTTTTAAGAGTTTCGTAGTCATTTATATAATGATAATGAAAGTCACTTTAATTTGGGTCCCGTATTTTTGCGCAATATTTGCTCATGGTTTGCTTGAACTCAGATATGTTTTGTTAAAATATATTCGCATTTTTCCATGCTGACAGTAACTCTAAGAGAAAATCAAGCTCTAACATAAGGTATGACTGTGATGATCATAATGATAAAACAATCGTGCCTCTATCCGAGTTAAGTTCCTTCCAACACTTTTTACGTAATAGGGTGGGGCACACTTCTGTTTCGGTAGCCCTTAGGTCACGCACCTCTGCAATTAGCGTAAATGCTGTCTTAGGTATGATTCATTGGTAGCACTGTTTCATTGAATTCTTTAACCTTTCCAGTCAGCCCCGGGTACTTAGCAAGAAAGTATTTTGCACCCATGTCAAAGACAGGTGTCACCCTGTCCCGGAGTGGAATCCACGATTATTTACCGGCAATTCAAGCATTTCATCACCACGTTATTACTGCGTTATTGATCCAAATACTGTCAATCCTAAACGTCTCCACAGTGTGGTACTCGCTTTCAACCATTTTATGTTTTCGGGAGACTCAATCTAACTCAACGACCCATAATGCAAAAATCAACATTACCACTGGTCAGTTTGTAAGAGTATTTGCCATACGAATGATAGCCAATACTGTGACTTATGAGTGAAAGTTAAATGATGAGGAAATAACAATTCCGGATTGATGCTCGTCTTTGGATGCTGGCCTTGTAGTCACCAGATAATGCTTCGATGTTCAGCAGTAAGATTAGTCGAGTCTGTTTTCAGTCACAAAACCAGAAGAATCTCAAAATAATACTGAGACTTTCTCTCGTCGATTATTACAAGTCATGTAGGATTGCAGCCTATTTTGAAAAATTTCCTATAGCCACACCCTTCGTTTCATGTTGGCCAGTATTTCTTCTTGTTAATGGTCTCTCTTTTTTGTTCTTTCTTTCTCTCTCGTCTTTCGCATTCCCTGAACTCATACTATATTGATTTTTGTAGAGAGACACACAGAAAAAAATTTTAATATTTCCCTTACCATTTTATCATAGCTAATTTGTTAAAGTCGTGAATTTCCTAGCTTATCTTATGTTCCTATTGCCATTTATAACAAATACAAGAAATCATCAATAATAAATGCAATGTTTATCATAATTTTGCTGTTATTGTCTGTACCGTTCATCTGAATACAAATATTCTCACGGTCGCTTTAAAAGACGCAGCTTTCTTTTAGTTTTGTTTATCATAGAATAATTCATGATTAATGATCGCAATATGAAGTTGATAAGTCAAAAGCCATATGCATTTGAAATGGGCTTGTACTTACATTTAGTTCAGATCTTAAACACTGACTTTGCAAAATTGATTTGCTGAATGTCACCAGCCAACGTTCCTAGCTCACTGTATAAACTAGTCAGTTAAAGTAGTATGATACTAGAATTTTCTGTTTTGCTGCGTTCAAGGCCCGCTAAAGACAAGTAGAAGGAACACAGAAGGGCCTATATTATTATTATAAAGAAGCATGAAACTGTTAATTTGTGTTACAAATGAACTCATGGAAAAATGGACGAAGCATCCCTGAGTCTCGGCGTCATTTATGGAACTCTAGCGCTGTCGTCATGGTGGTTGATACTTCTACTGCATAGGAAGGTTATTTGACAATGTTTGTCTCTCTAAGGAAGAGACCGGGTGTCAAGATTGATGATGATGAAGGGAAGGTAGTTGCATAAACATTGCTCCCCTAGAAGACGCTCAGAAGAAAACTGCTTTTCAGTGAATTTTGAGGGATAAGTCAAAGGAAAGTTCAAGATATAGACGAGTATATCTATGACTAAATAAGCTAAAGTCAACCCAGAGCATATGTTAGATCACTACAGGTAGATGAATATGAAGACTATTATAACAAGGAGATAGCTTAAACTATTTTAAGCAATCTTTGAGTAAGTATGATATGTCATATGACAACTAAAATGAGGTTTTGTTACTTCAGTATATGACATCAGGGAAAGACCCTTGGAACTAAAATTCCCCAAAATGCAAAACAACATATCAACTACGACGTAGTAATAAGATCATATTTCGTGACATGTGTAAATGTGGAGGAGTTTGAAACAGTAAGAGGAGCAGAGTGGTTGTAGTAAGTTTAAGTCCTAGGTATGAAAGATGTTAGCGGTTGCGGTGCTGGGGTTGGCCAAAGCCAAAATGTTTCGAAGGGGCTTTGAATGTAAATAAATACATAGGAGAAGACACGGTTACGTAAGGACGTGTTGCCGAAAACAAACTTTGCGCCCTTACTGTACAAAGAACCCTTGTTCATAAGCTGAGGACATAGTCTCGTGCTATGAAGCCATGAAAAGACGTTTTGGACTGGATTGTGACGAGATGATAATGCTTTTCACTGAATCTTAATTGCTTTTGATCTATGACAATATTATGAAGTTAACATCAGAGCATTTCAATTGTGGAATGATGACGCTTGCATTTAAGTTTTCCAAACTAAAATTAATAATATTTACGTTTAAGATTGCAAAAAACTTGTGAAGGACTGTATTCAGAGTGCGTACACCTGATTATTTCAACGAAGATGATAATGGTCTCTTTCTTTGTAGTATACACATTAATGAGGTTAGCTGATTCCCATGCCAGGGCTAGGAAATGTACTAGGAGATGAACTCTTTATGAGAGTGGGCTCCCGTTACCTTCTCTCACTAATAGTATTTTTGGTGGTGAAGTCGGACCCGACAACGCAAAGACTAGCTTGCAAAATCGTCTTCCTATCCATTATATCACGCTAGTTCTAATTGTTCTATAAGGAATGTAGTAAGACATTGCTATATAAGGAATGTAATAAGACATTGCCATATAAGGAATGTAATAAGACATTGCCATATAAGGAATGTAATAAGACATTGATATATAAGGAATGTAGTAAGACATTGCTATATAAAGAATCTAATAAGACATTGCCATATAAGGAATGTAATAAGACATTGGTATAAATTGTTGTATAAGGAATGTAGTAAGACATTGCTATATAAGGAATGTAATAAGACATTGCCGTATAAGGAATGTAATAAGACATTGGTATATAAGGAATGTAATAAGACATTGCCATATAAGGAATGTATTAAGACATTGGTATATAAGGAATGTAATAAGACATTGGTATATAAGGATTTATTAAGACATTGGTATATAAGGAATGTAATAAGACATTGCCATATTAGGAATGCCATAAGACATTGCTATATAACGAATGCAATAAGACATTGCCATATAAGGAATGTAATAAGACATTGCTATATTAGGAATGTAATAAGACATTGCCATATAAGGAATGTAATAAGACATTGCCATATTAGGAATGTAATAAGACATTGCTATATTAGGAATGTAATAAGACATTGCCATATAAGGAATGTAATAAGACATTGCCATATCAGGAATGTAATAAGACATTGCTATATTAGGAATGTAATAAGACATTGCTATATAAGAAATGTAATAAGACAGCTTTTTCCCTTTGCACTTGCTGCGTTCAGTCTGTATTCTGCTTATGCATTTTACTATTGTAATTTTATTGCCATGACGCCATTTCATACTCTGAACTTCATTTTACTTTCTTTTCTACTAATACTTCTACTAAAGGAAGACATACTATTAAAACTTTGGGGCTCATGAAGTACCTCTAGCTGGATCTATCGAATTATTGTAGGACTTCCCTAGGGCAACAAAATTTTCTAGTAAAATGCCTTGCTTAATACCAGAAAATCAACTACGTAGATCCCGAATGGTTATTTATGTTTCAAAGCACAAATAATTTTAGGTTTGCTATACTATCTCTGTTTAAGTCAGGCCCGTCTGAAGCGGGGCTTGGGGGGTGCCAGCCTTCCAATAATACATTAAGTTCACGAAATTTATACAGTTTCCTCTTTAAAATTTCAAAATTTTGCAAATAACAAATTTTGCCCATTAGACACCTAAATATCATCATTTGTTAATCCATAAAATGGTGCAATTTGTACAATAGGGGCTTTTCCCCAGCGAGCTAAAGGATGTGGTCTCAAAAACACTTTTGTGGTACCGGGCTTCTAATTCAGTTCACTTCACTCGCAATTTCGTTCCGGCAGGCCTAGCAGTCTGTTAAATGTTGCATTAGCAATAGTTCTTTTTGTTTATGTCCAGTGTCTCAATCACATTACCCGGATTTCCTGATAAAAAGCAAAAAGAATAAATTGGAAGAATTTCTTTGACATTTCGATTGATTAAATCACAGTTTGTCCCACTTATCCCTTTTCGGAAATTGAATGCGTTACAGCCAGAGTGTCTATGACAAACATCTCTGCAAAAATCAATAGTATATACCTTAATACTCGTTAGCACAAACAATGAACATTCAAATCTTTTAATTGTGTATCCATGAAAAGTTTCTCCTCTCATGTTGTATAATGGACATGATTCTGTCACAGCTATGTTACGCTGAAGACACAATTGAATGGCTTGCATCATTAATAAAATAAGAATCTGTTGATGCACAATCATTGTGTCTGTAATCAGTATATACAAGTGTACATATAACAGTGTTTACGTTAACCTTGTCAGCTCAAAGTAATATCATTTACTTCTATCGTGAGTATAACTGGATACGTGTCCCCTTATGCATTGATTGACTTGGAATAGCAAATGTAAATTCTGCTAAAAGGATTAAACATTCAAATATCGGTTCTGTAAGATCACTTGTGGTATTGGAATTGACGAATAGCGTTGACATACAATTAAAAGAATCAATCTCAGTTCCAATGAAACTTATAATCTTTAGTTGCTTATCCTTAGGGATACTTTAACACCTTTTCTGACTTCTACTTGCTATAAAAATGCTCCATGTGTCAAACTTATCTCAGATGTATAAGAAGTGATTTGTAAACTTTTGAACTATATTTTCCTCTTCTAAACGGAGATATCTGGGTTGCTTTCTCAAGCAGTATTGTTGGTAGCTGCTAATTGATGCAAGACACGATCGAACTAAACAGTCAAGTTCTTTTCAATTGCAATATGTCCTAATGCCCAGAATTGGTTTGTAAGATATTTCTTGCAAATCTAGTTTTCACTAAAAGACTCTTGTATTCCAGCTCCATGAATCATGAAGTACATTATTTCATGCATGGAATTAGCTTTCGGTTTGCCTTTAACAGCTGCTAAATCTTATGTTTCTTTGAAAGTAACGAAAAACTTGAAGTCAGCTTGACGTTTGCAAACCTACTATCCAAAAGAGGAACAATTCATAAGATGTCTTCAACCAATAATTATGAAGATGTTTCAATGACCAGAAGTCCAGTTTCAATGAAGAATATGCAAAGCAACTTTGCTAAACACTGAAAATACGTCTTTCCAGACGGATTGCTGTAAACAGTAAGACAACAAGAGGCAATAGATGAGTACGTTTTCCTAATTTGTCTTCTCCACGGTATATTCAGACGATTAAATAATAAAAAACTGTAATGAGTATTTCGCCAATTCAAATTCCGGCAAATCGGATGCTGTTTTTGTGAGTTTATTCCTTTTTGCTGTAAAATGAGTAATGTTGGTCTCTGCTGCAGTTGGATTTTGTGCCTGGTGTATTTGCCATATTTATCTCCAGTTGAAAATGATTTATAGTTTATAATCTTCTAATGATAATCCTGATTTATGCTTCTTTATGGAAGGAAGTTATTTGCATTTTTGTTATTAGATGACAAATCACAACTGCAGAACAAATCAACACAACCAGCTGAGAAAATTAAGGGCTTTTCTTAGGAACGTGTGAAATAAAGATTGGTTTTCATTAGCACCAGAGGTCTTGTCACTTTTGAAATAAAACAACGTAATAGCATTTTAAAGAGCTCTTCTATAACAAAAACCCGATATTTACTTTGATTATTATTGACCGTGGCAATTTTATAAGAATATTTTCTCGTTCTGTTGGTATAATTGATAGATATGCAGATGAATACTGCGAACCTTCCTTTCTCCTGTTACCAAAGAAGAAGGACATATTTTAATCGCTTTCTTTTGTAAGCGAGAAGCTATAGCCTTATGGATGTGGAAGTTCCCTGTTTCTGTTCCAAGTTAAGAACGAGAACTAGCTTCGTATAGCACATTTACAAATGTGTTAAGTATGACTTTAGTGCAATGTCGCAGTAAAAAGTTTCATCATAATGCTTTGGACTTCGAAATGCATAAAGGCGATTATCAAAAATTCATGGTTTCATACCATGCTTGCCCACTGAAAAACCATGGGTCACTCAATAATACCAGTGCAGTTAAAGTAGAAAAAGCCTTCCTGGTATCAGCATGTACTGGTAGAATGAAGATACCAAAGGAGCCCTATTAGCAAAGGTTTTGATAGTACAAAGCTACAAATTCTTTATTCCCTTGACCTTTCTTCTAATTAGTCTGTTATTTCATCATCGCGCTTTTGGTAAAATCAGACAACCATAGAAACAAAGTCCTCATTTTCAAATTAAGGTTTACAAACTTTTTAGCTTGCTTTAAATACCAGCTATTTATCCAGCTGTTTCCTTTGACATCTTGCCCGACGAACAATTCTACTTAATTTTCGATTGAACGAGGTAATTAAAAGGTGTTTACCGACATCGTGGTCTGATGTAAAGGGCAAAAATTTCTTTATTTATGAGAATTAAAATATATAGTTGGCTGATTTGGAAGAAACGAAAGACACGTTGACAGGGGGAGAAAAATAGTAATAGACAATGTGGGGACAGATACGGGAAAGGCATCATAAAAACGAACCCTTTGTTACTGTTGGTATTTGTTCAGGACAGAAGTTCGTAAAATAATTCGCTTATAAATTTAAGTTTACAAATTCGTTGTTTTATAAGTCATACACTGTACTAGCCCAATGGCACTACATTTTTAAAATCATTTACTTCGATCTGCAATGAATCGAGAATTCCCTACACATTTTCATGTGAAAAGCCGTATACTTTGCTTTGGAGACTTTTAGGGCTCCATATCGGTCGTAAAATTACTACTTGGCTAAATTTGCAAGATCATCCCATAGCCAAAAAATGCCGTGTTATGGTGGTTAGCAAGTTCTTTGTTGCCATAGCAATCAGCCTCCCTTTGAAAGGGAATCTCAAGGATTTCTGATGCGACATGCGCAGTTTGTCTGAATCGTTGTTCTCATTTTCTGAATGCAATTTTTTTATTGAGTTTTTCAAAGGCTGTAGTGTTATTTTTTAATCCTAATACTGGCATATCTGCATTGAATGATGTTTATGTAATTATACACAGCTCTATACTGAAAGCATCAACAACTGTTTTGAACTGATTCTTAACATCATGAGAGAGTTAAAACCAATTTTAGGTTTGGATAACCTAAAGTGCTCTAGATTTTTATTGACAGTACGTACGTTTGAAGCCAATGGGAAGGAAGACATTTTTTCAGTAAGTATGGCAGATACTGTCAAATCAGTAAAGGAGAAGATATTAGGTGAAAAGTTTGGAAAAGATTTTGCGTCGTTTCGGTTAGTTCTTGTCCGATCAAGGAAGGTTTTGGAGGATTTAAGAACTTTAGAGCAAGAAGGTGTTGAAGATACCGGTAAGTTTGGTAAAACTCGAAACTACATCTTTCTAGGTGGTCGATGCTATTTTTATAATTGCAACTTTGTATGGCAATCAAGGAGAATGTGTAAGACATTCGCGTAACATAAATTACTATTTTGAAATCCTATGACATTGTTTTGAACGTGATCAACAGAACGACGCTCGTAAATGTGTTGTATGCTACGGGGATGTGTAGTTGTGATGTCTTATACTACGATTTCCCTCAAATCCAGATATATTTTTGATAATTCCAGTTTTATGCGAGTATCAAGCTTATTGGAAGTCATTAGGTTTTGATTTTGAGAGTAGGATGTTGCTTACATTTTGACGCCACAACTAGAACCGTTGAGTACAACTTCATTTTCAAAGTTGAATTGCGAAATATACAGTAAGAAGCATAATTTAGCATCATGGCCTTGTGTTATTTGTTTTGCAATGATTGTAGCATTGATTTTCATTGGAATAACTCTAGTGCTCATGATAAAGTGCAACTACTTACAGAAGAACCTGACATTAATTATGAAACACTAGGCAGAAAAGCTGTGACTGGCCTCGCTACAGGTTTATGACTAGTAATTAGTAATTGGCAGAGATCATTTGTATTCATCAACATACTAGAGCATGGAGCAAAGGAAGGCATTGTTACAGCGGTTTATGGAGTAATGTTGCAATGTAAGGAACCAGATGTAGAGTTAGAGAGAAATAAACATTTAGAACTTTGCAGATGAAGGAAGTTTACGCTATCTGAAATGTATCAATCCCTTTTATATTAATGTACCTAGATATTCATGTAAATGAAAACTTTCTTGATGTGATGAAGAAGTACGTATGTATAGAAGACAATACAAGATATATAAAATAAAAAAACAAAAATAAAAACAATACTCATAAGCCCAATCACACTAAGTGTATAAAGATTTATCTTTACTCAAAAAATACACTCTTCAATTAAAACGTTTCGACATTAGTCTTCATCAGTTACTCTATATATATATGCATAACAAGCTACATGAGCCAACAATCTCCTTTGTTTATTAAAAACTGTATAGATTCTTCAGAAAATAAACATTTTTAATAACGTTTCAAGTAATTCTTCTCCAGTTTTAAGAAGAATTATTTGATACAAGCTCAGTACATTTGTTGAGTAAAGTCTCTTTGTTTGCTTTTGCAATAAATACTTTCTCTTCAACGCAAAGGT
This sequence comes from Chironex yamaguchii, assembly GCA_024741275.1. NCBI lineage: Eukaryota > Metazoa > Cnidaria > Cubozoa > Chirodropida > Chirodropidae > Chironex > Chironex yamaguchii. The sequence goes on along the minus strand of JANTCA010003695.1, from coordinate 212 downwards.
GGCAATAGCCTCTTCCACCTCTGTAAGGGGACACGTGTTTATTTCTTGAAATTTATATATATTTAATAAGCATGGATGATTGAGCTCTTGACAGATATATACATATATACATAAATAAGATATATATATATATATATCTCGTGATACCAAGGACTTTGAATGTCCTTCACCAAACCTTTGTGCCGTGATGGCACGGAGGTTTGAGTGTTGGC
>JANTCA010003692.1:0-10618 GCA_024741275.1 Chironex yamaguchii | reverse complement strand
TACCTTATCCGTCATTACCATTTCCATGATTACCATCTCCATCATTTCCTTCTCCATCGTTACCGTCTCCACCATGGGAATCTTCTTCATTATCTTCTCAATCGTTACTTTCTCCATTGTTACCTTCTCCAACATTAACTTCTCCATCATTGCCATCTCTATCATAACCATCTCCATCATTACCATCTCCATCATTACCATCTCCATCATTACCATCTCTATCATTACCATCTTCTTCATTACCTTGTCCATCATATCCATCTCCATCATAACCATCTCCATCCTTACCTTCCACACCATTACCACCTCCACCATGAAAATCTCATTCATTACCTACTCCATTATGACCATTTCCATTTTTCCTTCTCAATCATTATTTCGATCATGATCATCCCCAACTTCACGATAAGCTCAGCTGAAATCTGCTAATTATCTCAATATATACAAATGGAACGTATTCTTAAATGATCTTTTAATTAACTACTTACAAGAACATATGGCCCTCTCCAACCTATCATTACCGTTCCACTTGATTCATCTTCAGTTGGAAATAAGATACTTTTCACTACGGGCTGGGACAGTGGAGGGACTGCTGTTTGCCATGGTCGAGTGAAATCAGGTAATGTACCCTGTGGAGAAAGTGATCATATCGTATAATAGATGCAAACATGAAAACATTATTCTTAAGATGATAAATACAAGAATGAAATAAATAACATATCAAAAAATAACAAAGAATAAATAAATAAATAAATAAGTAAACAAATAATAAATAAATAAATAAATAAATAAATAAATAAACAAATAATTAATAAATAAATAAATAAACTGCACTATTCTAAAGGAAAAAAGGTCGTTCAGTGTAGTTAAGCACTGTCTAATTTAATCTGGGTTTAATCCTGCACTTTGAGATAGTGCACAATTTTATTTTTGATCTGGACTTTGATGTCAAAAGTGTACTGCAAAAAACTTTTTTTCTAATACATTTGGTATGCCTTTAGAGTATCCGTGTAGCATACCGCTGCTGCTAGATAAAGATGCTTCAATACAAAAATCAATCCAAAGAGTATTTTTGAGTAAAACGTCTTATCAGAATAACACAAAAATACTTATACAAAATACCACTACCATAAATGTTTGATTTTGTGCCAACTATCAAATAACCTCCCCTCTCGAATAAGGACCCATCAAAAAATCTAACATTTTCAATACCCAGCCCTCTCGAATAAGCGCCCATGAAAAAATCTAAAATATTTAATAAGCGCCCCTCTAGAATAAGCGCCCATAGGAGGTAATTCGACTATAAGATAAAGGCTGAAAGTGGTTACCAGTTTGAATACTTTGTTGTATCAGTAAAAGAGACGGGTAATTATTCAAAAAAATTTATTCAAATCGTTATCTGTTTATTGATCATTTCTTACTTTTTCAACAAAGCAAAAAGTTGTCAGAAAGAAAGCAAAATTGTCATTTTTGAATAAGCGCGCCTCCTAAAACCTGTATTGCTTAATGAGCGCCCATACAGCTAAATCGATTGTATACGGTCATCAGTCACAAACCTTAGACAATATCTTTGTTTCAAATGGTCCAATGGCTGCAAAAACGTCCTCTGCTTTTACTTGTCCAGTGACAACAATACACAAATTATCCGGACGATAGAAATCGCGGTGATAATTGCAAACCTAGGGCATAAGAAACAGCAAAGAAAAAGGCTTGAATTTGCCAGATCACAATTTAACAGATACCCTAAGACAAGTTGTAAAATGTTAGTCACTAGCCAATTATTCATTGAAATGCCTAAAAAATACCCCTGAATAATATTTCTCAAAAATGCAAGATCATCACGGTAAACTGTTTTGTCTCGCTTGATGCAATATTGTAAGTATGTTTTTTTGAAGAATGCGACTAACAAACAGTGGTAAGAAAATTACAGAAAATAAGTTGTCCTTGGGTGCACTTCCAGCAACTATATGTTACCACGTTAGCTATAACAACAATCTTAATTACATTAATACAATCCAAGTTGATAGTGACACTTCGGATTTAAGGATTACAGAAGCAAACACTTACAAATAAATCTCTCTTGTCTCCGTCGTCCTTCAGGACGCTTTACCACCGAATCCACATGTCTTCTCCAGCACTCTTGATCTTGCATGATAGTTTGCAGGTCCTGCACACTTTCCAAACCTGAGTCTTGCAGCATGTTGTCAATGTATGAGAGTCTTCTTCTGCCACGGTTTGGATGACCATCTGATGGCCTCCAAAGGACTAGCTTGCTGCCTTCCTCTTCGTTGTGTCTCATACAGTGACCGGCTAATCTCATCCTTCTCTGCTGTACTTTCAGTGATACTTGTGGTAGGTCACCATAAAGCTGCTGGTTTGTTTGTTGACTCCTCCATGATATACTGCGAGCCATGCGGAGCATTCTTGTGTAGCAGCGATCCAGCTTCTTTTTCAGTGCATTTGTAATAGTCCATGTCTCAGTACCATAGAGAAGTAATGTTTCTACTGTGGCAACAAAGAGTCGTAATTTCAGCTTTTCTGAGATAGTGGATGACCATACCTTCCTCAACTTGTGACACGCGCTCCATGCCAGTGCATTCCTCACTTCAGAATCTTTTTCAGTGTTCTCTGCCCATGCTCCAAGGTACTTGAAATTTTTGACAATCTTGAGCAGAGTCCCAGCAAGTGCTTTCACTTCAACTGAGCCTGCCTGGTTGAAGGCTTGTATTTCCGTTTTCTTGGCATTGTAATACAGACCCACCAATTGTGCTTTCTGTTCTAGTTGGCTTAAACTTCCTGGGCTTGATCAATTTCCTCAGTTAATAGTGCTAGGTCATCGGCAAAATCGAGATCAGTAATAGTAACTGGTTGGACATGCTTACTATTCCGCCTGTGCAGACAAAAACGGAGCTCCTCTTCTCTTCAAGTGAATGTCTTTCTCAGAACATAGTCAAGTACTCCCTGCAAAACTCCGGCAGTGAAATAAAAGAATCTAACAAACCGACTAATTTGTAAATATCTAAAATTACTTTTACTAACATCTCAAAGGCTCATACCTATCGGCAGTATATCGTAGATTTTTGCAATAGATATTTAATCAATAAAATTAATAATATTTCAAGAAGGCGAAATGTTAACCAATGAATTAATCTATCTAACACTTTTTTGATGATGTAAAGTAAAGATTCAGTCACACCTTTTCATGGCTGCAAGTCGTTCTCAGATTCTTCATAATACCTCCAGTTTCACTCTACAAAAAATGAAGTCTTAGTGGAAATATTTTTCTAATACTTTTCCTTCATCTTTTACACTAAAAGTAGAAGCACTAATGTAAACCTGACTTAACACGAAGATCACTAATTTATAATACATGTTTCGGATATCTAATAGCCATCTACATTGGATATTCATTGACTTGATTGAATTTTGTACACAGACAAGTATCCGGAGAGTAACATAGCGAGACGGTGATAAATACATAATAGAAAAGAATACCTATGCTAAATTCAGTTCCGTCCAGCTTACCATTAGCCTTCGGGGGGGGGGAGGAGAGGGGGGCTGGTCGTTTCTCATAACTGCTGTTTTTCAGGCATTCCTCATGCTGCCTCTCCATTGTCTTATGTCATCAACCTATTACTTCCGCCGTCTTGCTCTCTTTGCCTGTCCACATATTTCTCCTTCTATAATTACTATCACTATGCTGTCTCCTCTTCTTTTCCAGTGCTCATATTTTCTGAGATTTCTTTTCTTGATCATTCAACATACCTTCTTCTACTAGAACATTGATTCTCTTGCATAAACATTAATCTTTCTCTGGTACCAATGTATCCTCAGTACTCTTCTCCATAACTACATCAGGAAATCCTCCACCATTTTTTCTTCTTTCATTCTGAATTCCACCTCTCACATCCATATCGGGGTGTACTCCATATCAGGACTTGTGCAAGTCTGACCTTCAGCGTAATATTCAGATCATTTGTCTTTCAAACTTCAATTAAATCAATTGCCACACTTCTCATTCGTAATTGAACCTGATCATGGTGGCACTCTCCCCTTCTCGCGTGATACAAAAACTTTGATACTTCAATCTTTCTACATTTTCTATTGCGCAATCTATGCTGGAGCACATAATAAAATAGGCTAGTTTTGGTTGTCATTGTTACCCCAAAACGCAAGACAAATCAGTGAATCAAAGATGAAAAAGAAATCAATGTTTCTCTAAAGTAAAAAGATAATAGAATAGAAATAATAAATAAAGAATAAATAAGAAAGTAATGGAACAATTATGAGGGGATAGAAGCTAAAAACATTTCAAGAGTGGACTTGAACCTGAAAGCACGAAAAGCTACCATACTTGTAAAGCAATTCAAACCAAATTTCTAAAAAGAATAGAAACCCTAACATCCACAAGCATCTTTATCATCAGATGGTAAACAACATCTCCTCAGATGCTTGCCTCAATTTCTTCGACTCTGCCAAATCTAACTATCAGCTGAAAAGTAAGGTAGCTATTGCTATCACATGGTTAATACGTAATCTTCACAACTAATTGGTTATCCGTGATCAGTCTCCCAGGGGTCCAAATAGGAGACCTTTGTGTTGTTGGTTCTTTTCTAGTGTGTGCGAGTGGAGCTTGCTTAAGACGGGACTGGGATCGAGTTCTGCGATGACCAATACAGCTGTCACACGTATAAGCTCACTGCAAGAACATATGTAGGAATAGTATGACATATTCGACACATTTTTGCTTTACCATGGAATTAAAACTAGTCCATTTATCAAAATAGATTTTTGATAAGGTAACATGTAAGCCTTTTGGGTCAGCCGGTCATTTTACTGAAGTTGTCAAAATTCATTGTTCAAATGTAGCCAATCATAACCGGTGACCAGCAGTTACTTTAGCAGTTACTCCTGGTTTCCTCATCACAAAGATAATTGTAATAATCACATAAGCCAGAGTCAATTTTAATAGCACATTTTGTGGACGGTGATTGTCGTTACATATCTAAGGTGTTAGTTACTACTATTTCTGAAACTGTAAGTTCATTAGTTATTGACGTTTCAGCTTATATATGTACACCAATATTGATTGTCAGGCTGTCTACCATTCGTACGAAAAATGCATTACTTCTACAACTGCTTACAACATCTTACTACACTATTTTTAGGTTTTCCAAGGTACATTCCACTTACCAATAATGACAATATATTACCTTATATCCAGAAGATCCAGGGTACATGTTCCTTAGAAATTCAAGGTAGGTTCTACTGTCACCAGTGTTCTCTCTTGCTTGCATTTCACAATAAACTACACCAGCATCTTCACCATCCCCATTCACATGATGGACTTCTGTGACGTAAGCCGAGTGCTAGGAAACAAGATAAGCATGGGAACATAATAACATTCAAATTCAAAACCTGCTTCCTACAGCACTTACGGGATAGAATATGAAAGTTAAACACACACCATTTACTGTCCTTACGCAGTTGTGTGGTCCAAAGGCTAAAGGAACGGAGATGGATGCCATCCTATACAAAAAAATGGTGTGCCAAGGACAGTTGACTTTGACTTTACCTACAGAATATCCTTTCCCTGGGAAATCATTTGAGACGGAATATCAGTTTAAAGTAGGTCAGGCCAGCAGCAGAAAGGAGTGTGAAGTTAGCAAATGAAAAGAAAGGTTAAAGCCCATTGGAGAATTTTGAAAAACACAAGTGGCAGGCACGTGGTCAAGCAACGTAATGGTAATATCATTAAAATTAACATTATTATAGGCCAAAAAAGTAAAAAATGGGACGACATAACTTTAAAAGAAACTTAGAAGACCTTGTTTCTCTCATGTGTTTCAACATCAGCAAGACACGAAGTGCATCAAGTTTTTTTCCTCAAGGGGCATCAATAATCAAATAGATATCACCTAATCGAACCATATGAGCCTTCCATTGTACATCTCTATATAAAAGAGTCGAAGGTTTCCCTTTGGTTATATACTCAAACCCAAACCAAGTCATTACTTTGCTGCTGAGTCAAGCAATGCTGAGATAAGCCCTGATAACCAGTCTTTTGCAGGGTGAGTAAAAAACAAAGATTTCATGCCAGTAGATGTGGAATGCTTTTAGAAGCTTTTAAGCCACTAAACCTTGCAACGGTAAACATGAATATGAACCTTATTATATTAATATACAATAATATACAAGAACACGGTACACACCTTCAATGTTGGGTATAAAACATGGTCAAGGAATATCGGGAGTAAGTTGAGAAATCCTTCACTTCCAGCTGTAGTCATTGTGTAACATGTATGATCTGTGTCCGTCCATGCATTCGTCCCCTGTGCCAAGCAGCGGTTGGCAAATAAATCTAACATTCCCTGGGGAAAAAATCATTTTCAATCTAATAAGCAACAAAGAAAATCAATCTCATTGTATAAATCTACTACCAGATTTGTCCACTTGCAACAACAGACAGAAGGGGCACCGAACATTTTCAAGGCCACAGCAGATACCAATATGCTCAGAGGCTCTCACATGGAAGTGGTCCTTAGTTTGGCCGATGGAAGCAGCATTACAGCTTCTAAACATAATTTGGTAAACAACAAGACATCATGCATTTTGAATCCTATCCCTAATAGAGAAAAGAGTCTTAATGTGTTGAAGTGACTGAAAAAAACGAACAGTAACATATGCAATACAAGTCTTCAAAAGTTTCGAAACATGATAATGAGTATGCAAGCAATGTTGACCAGTAAATGATAAAGAAAAGTCACCAATCAATTTGGGAGTTAACATATAAACTAACTTGGGAGACTCTACTAAAAATTACGGAATACAAACATTGAAAGTATTTATCACATACTTGTAACCTTAAGGATGTCATTTCACTACAGAATTTCATGAAAATTTCACTGACTTATATAGAATAAAAATAGAAAAAAATATATTGCCAAGATTGCCCTACCAAAAGGAGTAAAATAGAAAAATATCATTCCCAATTTGTTCATTGTCACTAACTGCAAAAAACCTTTGTACACATCCATTGTTTATAACCAGCGATGCATCACGTCATATACAACCACCAAAATCTATGACAAAAATCTTGCAAAGCCTCTGCCGACCAGTAAAGGGCAAACGTCAAAAAGACTGTAACCAATATGCTTTTAATAATTAGTCATTTAAATTTTGACTGAAAACAATTTGAAGCTATGTTTGGGAAAATAAACAAATTCGTACAGGGCTACCCTAAGCATACACAAAACCTCCACTTTTCAGTAATCAACAGTTATAGTTGGAAGACAATCAGTTGTTTTCATCAACTAATAATAGGTAAAATAGCCAAGTTATGGTAAGGCAATTTGCCTTCCACTTTGTCAGTCATAAGGCAACTGACAGAGCTGTCATAGATAACATTTAAAAACAGATTGAAACCTTTTTACAAGCATGCAATACGGAAATCCCCCACTAGTGAAATGAAACTAAGAGAAAATATTTCTGTTTTGCTTTTGTACCTATCTCCAATTGGTCTAAAATTTAAGTATGATTTAAAAGCATCATCACTTGAACAAATAAGCAATCTCTTTGAGGATTTCTCTAGCAAAATTAAAGGAAAACATCCCTTTGTGACTTTAACACAATTCTTTTAAGCTAAAGATGATAAAGGTTATGACAACGTTGCTTGCCTGGGATGAGGAAAGAAGTTGTATTTACTTTGTTTGATGACTAAGAGCCACAATGACAACACTTCAAAGTTTAATGCATTGTCAGTCCAGGACGCAATGCACAAGGTTTCCACAGACATTACACTTAAGATCTGCAGAAATTTTATCACCACGGGCAACATATGTTGTAATGTCTTCAACTTGAGTACTCCCGTTATTTCCTGTGCCTCTAACCCACAGACATAGAATTGCTCATACAACCAACTGTTATATAATAGTATGGATGAGACAGAATTGTCGAAATTCCAGAGTCATACAAGAAACACCAGGCCTTGACTTCCATAAAACACTTATATTAATACAATCACCAACTGTGTACATGCTATTTTATAAGGTATTTATTTAGTTATAACAGGAAGATTTTTAATTGGTAGAACAATTACAAGGAACAGGAATAGAAACTATATACAGGAAATGAAACTAATTTACTGCCTACATGATTCCTGTTTGCACACAGTATGTCTTAATTACAGAAGGCATCCAAGCTACATCACCAATCACTTTGAACTCAAAGTATGCACCTTTGGGTTGTTGCTGTTGTACATTTAACATAAATTCCGCTACAATCACTAAAAACAATAGGCTATTGTTTGCTTGCAGGTTATATCTCTTATAACTATGCTTGTATGCAGTCTATCATATAATGTGTGCAACTGCAAAGGCAGGCATCTGTTGACCCTTTGGAGCTAACAGTGAAAGGGATTAATTGTACATGATTTCGATATTTTAGCATTTGTTTTTGCATGTATAGTTAGCCCTTTCAACTGATCAACAATTGATACCAATTGTCATTTTTCAGACAGGACAGATACATTGCACACAGTCGTCTTTAGTTTACACAGATATTTGCCACTCTCAAAGCTGAATGATATTCTCTCAAACATCTCTTAACCAAAGAATCTATAAGATTTGTGGTTCCAATAAAATAATCTTAACTGTTTAAAACTCAAGAGAAAGAGAGGTCAAAATTTCAATCCCACATGAAGGTGCCAAATATATTTAAACTTAGTTAACGCCAGGTAGAACTGGACACTTCACAGTTTATTTGGGGTGGTGGCTTGACTATGCCATTCAAACACTGTAAAAAATATTGGCAACATCCCATCATGTATGTTTGGTGCACATATCTATAAAAGAAACCTTTAGTGAAGAGGAAATGTGGAACAATTGACATTCTTTAATAACAGAGCATAACCTCACATACTTAATAATTTCAATGTCAAGTCACCATTGCATTCAGCAAAACTAAAGAAGTGAGACATTATTAAGAGGTTCACCATTGTAATGAAATAATCCAAAATGATTTTGATTAACCTATAAGATCTATTAGTCAGGCCAGTTGTCATCTGACCCTGCTACTGGTACCCATGAAACCAGTACTGCCTGTTGTGGGTCGAGTGCTCGGTGACTAAACCGGCTCCCCCAGCTGGTTACCACAGTAGCCTAGTGAGGAGGGTGTGTGGACACCCAGCAGGACAAAAAGTAAAACCTGTCAAAGGGCGAATGAGCTCCATGTGAGCCAACGGCCATCCATATCTGGAGAGAAGATGGGCGCCACCAGATTACAGCCTAGTGAAACACAATGATGAGTACGGAATTGATCACCACACCAGATCTGTCAGGGACCGGGTCAACAACAGCCGTGCCTGTTGCTGGCTCCCACCAGGGTGGGTCAGGTAAAAAATGTGTTACTGGCGGGAGAGATATCCAAAGACTGAAGGTGGCAAAGCAAGACGTCACTATTGGGACTTGGAATGTGAGAACCTTGTCTGCTAACGGGAAATTGAACGAATTAGAGCACGAGATGGGAAGATACAAGTGGAGTGTTCTGGGAATTTCAGAAATGAGATGGTGTAACAATGCTGAGTCAATCTCTGAAGGTCACAAATTTGGTGGAGTTGCGACAGTAAGAAAAAGGTGGGTGGAGTAGGGTTTATGTTACACAGTGACTGCAGAAATGCTGTGATGGAACTTGCAAGAGTTGGCAGATCGTTTCACTGAAGGAATGAATGATGCTGCTATGGAAGTGCAAGGCAAAGAGAAAAGGAAGAAACAGCCATGGATGACTGATGAGATACTGGAAAAATGTGATGACCGGAAAAAGCTTAAGCCAGTGCAATTCAATGATGATGGAAGCAACAAGAAATACAAAGACGCGAACAGGTTGGTTAGGGAAGAAATAAGAAAGGCAAAGGACAAATTTTTACACGGGAAATGTGAACAAATTGAAAGTGCTTTTGAAAGAAACGACTCAAAAACTGCGTACATGATGAGGAACCTGATATCATGAAGTGCGAGACTGAGGAGGCTGTACAATCCTTAAATAATGGAAAAGCTGCCAGTTTTGACAATATACTAGCAGAGTTACTGAAAAATGGTGGGGAGCATTACACAAGATTTGTAATATGTGTGGAGTAGCGGTGAGTGGCCAAAACAATTGACATAATCACTGATTATCCCGCTTGCTAAGAAAGGAAATCTAAAGAATGGCACAAACTACCAGATGATCAGCCTTATAAGTCACCAAGTAAGGTTCTTTTGAAAGTAATCAGTAACCTTATGAAGACGAAAGCTGAAGCCATTTTAGCAGAGGAGCAAACTGGTTTCAGGAGTGGACGGAGCACTGTCAAGCAAATTGCTAACGTGAGAATTCTCAGAGAGAAATACTTCAACCACCAAATGGAACTTCATCACAATTTCATCCATTTAAAAAAGGCATTTGATAGGGTATGGAGGGAAGCATTATGGTTGGTAATGAGAAAGCACAATATGGGACAGGGGCGGATCCAGGTGTTCTCACCGTTCTCACGTGAGAACGTCATTTTTCTCCACAATGAAATTGCGAAAAACAAGGTTAAAATATTCAATTTAACACCCCGACAACTATTGACTTCCTTTTTTGT
>JANTCA010003691.1:0-10618 GCA_024741275.1 Chironex yamaguchii | reverse complement strand
TGGGTTTCGTCTCGTGATACCAAGGACTTTGAATGTCCTTCACCAAACCTTTGTGCCGTGATGGCACGGAGGTTTGACTGTTGGCGTTTAAGTCTGAGGACTGCAAGTTCGATCCCGGTCGGCTCCCACTTAGTGCAGCTATTGTGGTAATGCTCCACTCTTGATGAATATATATAAAGCACTGTGTTTGTTGAGGTATTATATGTATATATATATTACAAGATAAACCAAATAGCTGTGACGTCGATGACGTCGACTAGGTATTCGACGTAACTCAAATTGATTGACTAACTAATGCACTTGCTTACCTGTTGTCTTACTGTCCAAGAAACTGAAAGGGAGAAGTCACAAGTTTATATTATTATACTTGATCAGACGATAACGTCCAGGACCAAATCGTCACCTCGCCAAAATCAGTACCCTCTTTTAGTCTCTAGAGCCCATTTCTATTTACTGAGTTTTTAGGATGCTTGCGCAATACAAAGATCTCTTTTGAAGAGTAAAACTTCAAAAGAAAGCAAACAGATAGTGAAGCCTATTTCTGAAAATACAGTTTTCAATCAAAACAAACGAGGAAAAACGGCGATACGTGTTGTGCGTGAAGGCGTCACTTCACGACTAAGCGAAAGAGATTGGAATGCCAAAAGTGAGTGAGCAAGTGAAAGAGAGGGAAAAGAGAGAAGGAAAGAGAGAAAAGAGAGAGAGAGAGAGACAGGGGGGCCAAAAAGAGAAAGGTAAAAGAAAGAGAGAGGTACAAGAAAGAGAGAGGCAAAAGAATGAGACAGCAAATGAAAGAGAGAGGGAAAAGAAAGGGAGAGGGAAAAGAAATAGAAGAGAGAGAGAGAGAAAATAGACAGGGAGCGAGAAAAACAGGAGAGAGGGAGAGAGGCAAAAAGACGGGGAGGGAGAAAGGCAAAAACACGGGGAGGGAGAGACGGGAAAAGGGAGAGAGCCAAAAAGCGCGAGAGGGGAAGAGAGGGAGAAGCAAAGGGAGAGAAAGCCGAAAGAAATAAGGACAGAGAGAAATAAATGATAGAAACGGACAAACGAACGAACCATTGCAAATGAATGACAAGCCATTTGTCTGTAACATATACAAAGTAACTCCGACTGGACTATCGTATTTTCAATCGATTTTTTTTATCAATAATGTCTTGTTTGGCTGAAATAAGCCCAACTGCTGAGCGTTAAGGAGGCGAACGACAAACTGACGTCAAACAGATTTGATAATATTTGAAAAGAACACATTAATATTACTAGTTATCTTTCACCTTGATATGAAATGATAAAATCCAATCTGAAGAACATTGGCTCCCTATCGGGTCACCACTTGTTGCAGGTGAATGATTACATGTGTTTTGTCAATAGGTTTTAAAGACAAGAAATACTAGAAGATATGCTGATCCCACATTAACGGTGTGAAGTCATTAGCTGCTCATCATTAGTTGCTCATCATTAGTTGCTCATCATTGTTGTGAAATCTCTCTGTTACCAATTTTACCTTGAAACATAATTAAAGTGATTTAAAAAGTGGGCAGTCATTAACAGTACGTCTTGGGACTCTCTGTGTATATAAGTCAAATGATTGACCAAGTGGGGCAGTATTATTTACTTTGATGCTCTTCTTAAGAATTAAAGAGGATGGGCAGAGCCCAATTATGATTACTCAAATTCAATTTCCTATACACTGACACTGACACCCCAGCCGGCATATAATTATGCTTATTATGTGCCGATAATTAAGTAAAGCAAGCAGACTTGTTTCTTTTACAGAAAGTTCAGCTATTAAATGAGCTGTACATTATCAGAGAAAATATATCGTTTATTGTTAACAAAAAAAGCTATTGCCGTCAGCAATCCTCAAAATAGTTATTTCTGGACTATAAATGAATTGTAACAAATACCCTTAAATCTTGCACATACGGGGTGCCCAAGCAATGGCGTGAACGAGGAGGTAAAGGAAGTAAATAACAAAGTAAACAACGAGGTAAATGAAAAAATTACAAAACAAAGGAAAGCAATGAGGTAGGTAAACACAATGTACATAATGAAGTATGTGATGATGTAAGCAATAAAGTAAACAAGAAACAAAATAATGAGGCAAATAACAAAGTAAATATTGAGGTAAGTAACAAAGTAAATAACCAAGAAAATAACAAAGTAAACATTGAGGTAAGTAACAAAGTAAATAACGATGAAAATAACAAAGTAAATATTGAGGTAAGTAGCAAAGTAAATAACGATGAAAATAACAAAGTAAATATTGAGGTAAGTAACAAAGTAAATAACCAAGAAAATAACAAAGTAAATATTGAGGTAAGTAACAAAGTAAATAACGATGAAAATAACGAGAAATAGCAACTTAATAGGGAAGAAACAAAATAAATCACAACAATAACATGTTATAAACTAGAAAATCTAAAGTAAAACAAACAAATCGAGAACACGGTTCATAGATGCGTTAACAACAACAAATATATCACGTTGAAAAAGAGGATTAGAGGCCAACCAATACACAAAATGCCTGTCCCATTTGATGTCCATTAATCCAGAGTCAAGCGGCCAAAGTCTCCATTTCGGAAACAAGTGATAAAATATTGTGACGAACGAAATATGTCAGGGTAGCCACCTACAAGTGAAGTTGACGCTTAAGAAGTAAACAACTACAAATAATATATACATAAAAAGCATACAAAGGACGTTATAATCTGAAATACATTCAAACATGGCAAAAATGAAACTTCAGTAGAACAAGTCGGAAAGGTAGTGATTATATTTTAGAGTCATGGCGCCATTCTCGAACACCATTGTTGACCGTAGTCAAAAAAGTTAGTTTGTGTTGGGCTTGAATGCCCAAAGGGGCCTTATGGGGCCTCAAAGCCAAACAATAACAATAACAGTCTCATCATTTGTTACAAGTTTCAAACGTAGTCTCATCATTGGTTATCAGTTTGACCTTCAGACTAGTTACTGTTACTTGTTGGAATCACATTATCATTATTGCTTACCAGTTTTATTCATACTAACGTTAATGTTAGCAGGTGGAACCACAATCTCGTTATTGGCTACCAATTTAAACCGTAGTCACATGATAGCTAACCAGTTGGAATCACATTTTCATTACTAATTACCAAGCTGAACCATAGTTTCATCAGAGGTTACCAGTTTGAACCATAGTCTCATTGCAGCTAGCATTTGGAATCACACCCTGAATATTAGTTACTTGTTTAAATCACATTTTTATCACTAATTTCCAGGTTGAACTGTAATATTTTCACTGGTAACCTACGCGAAACCAGGGTTGTATATACGAGCCGGTAGGAGGCGACGTTCACTAGCTTCTTTGTCAGGTTTCGCCGGCCACTTTCCTCCTAGAAGCGCAGGGCTAAGGCCCATCCTATGGGTCCTTTGGCCCTACAACCGTTTACTTTGCAAAAACTCCGGCAACTTAAAACCTTAAAGAAAACCCTGTTAATCACGTCCTTACTATTGCTTACTTTATAGCCATTAACTAAGTATTAATTACCGAAACTCAGTTAATTAACTGAGTCATGACCTACATGATAAACCAAGATTTCAAACCCATGACAACAATGGTTTGTTTAGTGGTTACATATTTAACTTTTCGCAACGTTATCAGATCCCATTACCGTCCCAGTTTAGGTTGCATATTTGAAACCGTGGGTTCCAGGAATGATAACCTATTTGAATAATGATTTCCTGGAAGATTACAACGTTCATCTCTGTTCTCGTCAGTGGTAATGAATTTTATATACCCATTTGAACCATGCTGTCTTAAAAGGTTATCAACTTAAACGTCGTCTCCAAATTAGTTAACTTCTTGAATCACGGTCGCTATAGAGGTTACTATGTTGAAATCTGTGGCGCCATAATCGTTATCTTCACAATGCTAAGGCTTACCATTTTCGAATTTCAATTTCCTTGCAATATAGGAAACAAGAACATCAAAATCGTCAGTTGGTCGTGGTAAGTCAAACATCTCCGTATACCTATTTCATAAGAGAGAACATCGTAAGCATAAGAAAAACTGGAGACTCACCAACATGCATGTCGAAATATCAGTGAAAAATACTGTTGCTTAGTGTTATATATATATATTAAAATCTACAAACTGACTTCTTATAGGTTGCATTATCTTCTTGCTAAAGACGAGAGAGTCACCTTTGTCACTTGTCCCCACAAACCACAAACTAAGGCGCATAAAAATAAACATTTCACATTTTGATACCCTCTGTCGTATGGTGATACTATATTAAACAAACCATTATCGTTATCAAAAGATGAAGCAGCATTATTCATACTCAGCAGCTGCACAAAGGTAACAATCACCAATACCTCAAAAATGTCGCAAAAAGGATGATCATCGGTGTCGTCATTATGATGGCAACAACAGTGGCAAAGATTAGCGAAAAGAAAATAAAAAGAGCAAGAAAAACAGGAATGAGGGAGAAGAAAGAGAGGAATATAAGGAGGAAATATTTGAGAGAAGACAAAGAGGAAAAGAGAATTAAGAGGAGAACATAACGAAAGGAGAAGAAAGGGGAGGTAAAGAGACAGAAAAATGAGAGAGAAGAAGAACAAAAAGATAGAGAGAAATAAAAGAAGACAAAGAGGGGAAAGAAGAAAAAGACTACAAGCTGAACGAGAAAGAAGAAAGAGAAAAAGAAAGAAAGAGAAGGTCATAATAACGGCGATCGTAACTCATATTTCAACTGGCCACTCATATATCAATTGGCCACAATATGACCATATATAGATACAGACACTTTGATAGGTTCATTTCAATTACTTTTTGTTAAAATGCATGCAGTATCATTGTATACCCCTGCAATATCATGGTTTTTAAGGAACATGATTTACATTCAGTCTAATAATACTGCCCTGACAACAAACAGCAGAAAAAAATGAACAGGAGTCAGGTGTCATTGGCCAAAGTTATAAAGCACAAAACGCGAGTCAGGTTTCTTTGACCGCAGTAACATATAGAATATTCGATAGATATTATTATATAAAAATATATAACAAACAAAAACAATAATATTTTTTTTGAAAACTAACAAAATATTTGTTGTTTTGAAATTCAGAAATATTACAAAATCATTGACATTAAAGATCAAAGGTCAGAGATCAGGGGTCAGGAGTAAGAGGGCCAAAGTCGTACCATGTCAAAGCAGAGCGCAAAACGCGAGTCAGGATTCTTTGACTGAAGTAAAATTTAAAACATTTGACAGATGGTATTATCTAGAAATAATGCGTACAACAAACAAAATCACAATAAATATTTTAAATAATAACCATAAAAAGGTTACAGAGTGTCACAAACCTAAATTCCTTGTGTTTATTCAATGTAAATAGTATATAATCAGCAATTACATCATGACCGATCGAGGAATCTTTATAAGAGCCTAAGGAGAAAATGCGTACCATACAGTAAGTGGTATGCCATGACCGGATGTAAATATATCATTTGTATCCTTCATTTACAATCTAAGAGAATAAATTAACTAATAGCACTCATAAATATCGCCGCTACAAAGATTATCATCTGCACTTTTTGGCGAAACACTTTCGTAATCTTAGGTCACTCAGGTGTCATTAATGTCAATTGGGGTCTTTGGGAATGTGCAAGCATTCCTTAATCACACTTTAGATTGATGCAACAGAAAACTCTAGCAAGATCAGCATTAAAGCTCATACTTGATCTTTCGCTGGTTAAACCGTAAGTACACAACATGAAAAGATTACAAAAGTCCTAAGGTCAGCCTTGTAATAGTGACGTGAGTCGGACATAGCAGACTTACAGCATGCTAGCTAGCTATGTCTGGTCAAACCGTACGTGGGTCACAATGTTTAACAACAGAAAGCAGAGAGGAGCGCCAACCTTTTTGACCGTGAACACAAAAGAAGTCAGGTTACTAACACTAGGATTTGGTTCCTATCACTGCGGAAGGAGCTCTTTTGTACAACACCAATCAATACTAGACTAATTCTGATCAATGGTGTATCCAGGGCAACGAAGGGGTCTGAGTCCTCACTTTTAAAAAGAGATGGTCCGTGAAAATTGCAAGAAAGGCAACAAAGTTGGTACTATAGTTTCATGGGCTTGCTTACAACTGCCCGGGTTCCCCGTTCTTTTCCGGTACTGCATAAGCTCTGACGCCAAACGATTTCCACGCACCGCAAAGACTTGTCAAGACGCCGTTCGAGGCATTTTGTTTACAAACTTTAAAAGATTTTCTCCCGCTCATTTAGACGTATCCCAATTTTACTTACCCACGGCAGCTAGCTTCATGCCTTCTTCTATACTGTGAACCCTCGGCGGTAAAATACCTGGAATGTGACGAGAAAGAAGACAGTGGACGATTTTGAACATAAAAGGATGTAAATATTGTTTACGGTATGTGAACAAATGAACAGGAGTTAGCAACCGGCGATACTAAAACAGAACGTCTGCATGAACTACTTTGTACCATAATAAAGCAGCAGTAACCAAACGAATAGAATAATAAGTAAAATAGAAAATTTCTTACTTAATCGCCCATTTGAAGAACAAAACAATCGCCAATTGTAACGGGGTTATAAATGAAGTGACTTTCTAATGAGGCTTCAATGGCTGTACATGTTTTGACTTGAGTTACAAAGCACTTCAAATAACTTTAGTTCTCTTATTTTTTACGAGAAGTCAGTGTTTAAAATGCCTTTCTACTAGCTCAGTCTACCAAATTGTGAATAAAGTAGTACGGTTTTCATTTTTTATGTTTATCAATAAATTAAACGACAAACAAAATTAAGGCAACACTTTTATACCACAATAATCATACCTGGAGTGTCAAAAATGTAAATTCTTGGATTCCTGTTGATCTTAATAAAAATAAAATCATGGAAACAAGGTTGAGTTGAAAAGTAACATATATAAAAAGGATATCACTCACCCTTTTTTATAGATTCAAACATCTTAACACATGTTATTTTAAAGTACTTAGTTAACAGAGGTCAAAATATACACATTCTGAATACGTCATTGTTAGAAATTTCTTCTGTATGGCATTCAATCACGTCGAAGATTGTTTCTCGAATTTTGATTAGGATGAGAAAGTAGCAATCGATTGAATAAACTCAAAATTCTAATTCTTAAGCTTTTCACTAGACTTACAAATTTCTTTGTAATGCAATTAAATACTTTTAAATACATGTTAAAATATGACCTTTCGTAAAGAAGTCGTACCTTGATTGTTTTAATCCAAATGAAATGGAAGAAAACTATCAATATTAAAATTATTGTTCAAAATTTAAGGGACAATTTTCGCCTGTCCGAAATTTATTTGTAAAGAGAAATATTTGGGAAAAATAAATAATGGGAGTAAAAAATATCAAACGATTAAACAATAATAAAAATCCACTTTAAACTCTTAATTCCACTTAGCTTCGGTTCATGGGCACACATACACCCACTCATACACACCCATTCACACAAGATGGCTTGTATAATATTTGCAAGCGAGGTAGAAATTCCAAGTGAAGATCAAAATAATTTTTAGGGCCAGGCCCTTCCCTCCAAAGTCATGTCGTCTTTAAAATACCAAACTCTTTTATGAGGAAATGTGGTATTTTCTATGAGGCAGCAGCTTTTTGGTTTAGATTTAAATTGCATTATTTGGAATTGGTCTTGTCATTTTCTGGCACCTACATGCCCGAGTGTTTCTTCCAGGATTCTAATGAGTTTATAAAGGTGGTCCTAGCCAATTTTGTTGCAAATCCTGACAGACTGCACGATTTAATAAATTCCATATCGAAGTAGACAGTGTTTTGTATTTTCAACAGCATCCAAAATCAACAGAAAAGCGTCCGAAATTGTGTCAACAGAATTTTTGGCACGTAATAGTTTTCAAAAATTAGTTCATCAAGCCTTTGTGGTATTTCGATACTTGCATTTGACACTATGCCTTGTATAAGAAATTCTTCTACTGCAATACCAATATCAATACCAAAACAAAAATACCCACACAAATACACCAGTATAATAAATTATACACATAGCATTTAATATATTAAAAAATAAACAACAATGTAAAACCATACCAGTATTTTTGTCATGACAGATCGTGTTACGCCGGCTATTGGCCCAACTGGTGTTGCCTTCCCTGAAAATAAAAACGGACGTAGGTGATAACATTGGTGCAGAAAGACATAACAAGCCTGCCTGTCTTTCTGTCAGCCTGCCTGTCTTTCTACTATTTTTCTGTCTGAATCAATCCTATGAGGCTTCAGTACACACAAGGCAGCACATTTTCATTAGTCCCAGTATTCAATATAGCTCTTCCAGTATTTTTGCTTTCACAACAACGGCTATCGTATTGCGTCCTTTTACCAAATTATACCTGCATATCAAGAGGTTCCCCAAACAGCAAATGCTTTGTTAGAAATTGCTGTCAAGGCACATTGTCCATAATCTCAAACATTTGACGGTGAGATTCATCTCAGTGTAACGGCTTGAGATCTATAAAGTAATGCTTTTGGAATGCAAATTAAGGCATCATCACCGGTCCAAGATATATTACCAGGGTACGTGAAATGCTCATTTTCCCTCATTTCAATTTCCCTCATTAAGTGCTACTTAATTCACTTAAATTGTCATTCTCACTGAAGCATATCTGTTTCCACTCTTTGCCATGAGTCTTAGTCTGATAACAGCTTCCTTAGGGCTTTGCGGTAGCTTGATGGTAAAACCAATTACATCCGACAAAAGTCATGGTACGCATTTGTGATCACATTAACTGTACACCTCCCGCTTCTGGTTCCTGCAAGAGAAACTACAAATAAAAAAATACAAAGGAATCACCTTGCAGAACACCAGCACGAAGACTGGAGATGTCGGTGCAGCCATCATGGAGTTGTACTTCGGTGTTCTCAAATAAAAATTTGCAAGGATTGATCAAATAAATTATCCTCTCTTAACACCTAAACTCACAAGCTTTGAGAAAACAAAAAATTTCATTTTAACCCATATCAATGCATTTTGAAAATCAGCATTAAGAACTCCTTCTTACATAGCTTCTTTTCGCGGCCTTTAAAGATTGTGCAACTCATCGTCTGCTGAATGATTTCCCCTTGCATATGGTCTGAATGGTTTCAAGTCCAACATGATCAGTGAACCTTTCCTTTTCAATCAGTCTCACTGTTCAACTGTTTACTTTATTTTGTAACTCTTCAAATAGTTATGGTTTACACGTTGATGGCTGCTACTGCTTTGTCAGTATTCTCATACGTGGAAATTATTCTCATTAATTCACATAACGTGCTTTCAGCTGACAACTATTTACCAGACAGCATATAAAGGACAGAAAAACGTTTGTTTCCAGGGATTACCTCTAGTAACCATATTTGTGAACAAGACTTTCAAACAACTTTAAAAGTTCTATTGCTTTTGTACTCTTGTAACTTTTCAGAAAAGAGGCCTAGTGACGTTAATCTCCTAATGGATTTGCTACCCCATTTAGTAGCTGAACATTAATCGTTTTCCAGGCCGTGGCTCTCCTGCTGATACCTCTAAATGGGTAGTTATGGCAAAATTAGCTTTTTAAGAAAAAGGAAGAGTGCCACTTTCAAGCCTTGAATACTGTTTTGATTGCTGCTAATGCCTTGGCTATAGCATTGCAGGATTGTAGGAGGCATCACTGAAGCTGACTGATTTCCATAGTTCTGGTGATATCTTGTCTTAACTGAGTACTGTTACGTTCTTTAGATATACATTTCAAAGCAAAACATGAATATCCAAATAAAAAACATGGCAGTCTAAAACTTCACAGAGTTTAGATATCTGATATCATTACCACACACCCAATAATAAAACAACATTCTCCTAAACCCTCAACGCCCGACTAAAAAACCTAAATAAACTTGTCTTTATTTAAAATCAAGAAGACTTCTATGCTATCAAACATTTCAGATTATGCCTTAAGATTGACAACATTGCAATAAGTACACTGTGGTAAACTTACCAGCACGAACAGAGGTACGGCGAGCAGAATTGATAAAAGATGACTTTCCTGTGTTTGGAATACCACAAACTAAGATTTTATAAGATTTTTCTTCCTCCTAACGAGAGAAAATTACTCAACTGATGATGTTGAAATGATTATGTTTGAAATAGTTCTTAAAGTGGCTTAACCTGTACCTAATCTCTGGGACATAGTTATGAATTTGAATGAGAAATAAGAAGATATAGAAGATAAGAAGAAATAAGGGCTGTTTTTTCTTACCAATAATACTTTATACTAAACAATGATAAATTCTGATCAGGTCATTGTAGATGATACAAGGAAGATAGGGTTTTTAAAGTTTTGGTTTTGAAAAAAAGGAAGATGAACATTATCAACATTCTGACAGTTCCCAATAAAGGACGATTTTAAATTGTGGACCATTTGAATTACGGCTTTTTGCTTGGGAACAGCCAGGAGCCACTGAACCTCATTATCCATATGTTGCAGATTGTCAAAGGCTCCCCTTCAGTCTTGAACTGACCAAAGAGAAACGCAGTCTAAGTTACTTCCTAACTCAGACAACTCAGCTTGAAATTAATATGGCAAGTACTGATGAT
>JANTCA010003690.1:0-10618 GCA_024741275.1 Chironex yamaguchii | reverse complement strand
TGCATTAGTATGTAAATCCAGGATATAGACCGGTTTGTGGTATTGACCACATGGCTTGCAGATTGACTCTTTAGCAAACTCAAGCTATCAAATACATAAGTGAAATCCAAGTCTGCTTTAGTATACTTTGGTCTATCTGCTGTATGTTTGCATAGTAACACTCAATGCATAGTTCACATAAAGAGACTGATCTGTACCATCTTCCCTATACACTTCAATTCTAGTATTCCATTTCACTGAGGAGCCAAGTGCAATAAATTTAAAGGGATGTTAGTAAGCGTCTATAGCATATGCAGTTTAAGCCTGTAGAGTGCCTTAATACATAAATCATATGTAATGAGTAGTTTGTACTATTGACTTGCACGCCTTGCATATTGTCTAGTATGCATACTCCAGCATTGAGATAGATAACTGAAGTCCAATTCTGCTTTAGTATTCTTTGGCCTAGTTACGCTAAATGCATACTCCATATAAAAAGACTGATTTATGCCATCTACTCTAGACACTGTAAGTCTAAGTTTGAATGTCATCCGGTAACGAAATGCAATGCCGAAATACAGATGGTAGTAAGCGAGTATAGCCTATCCGGTTTATGGCTGTGTAGATCCATTCCGTTCGCACACTATATATAGCATAGTTTTTGGTATTCAGTGCATTCATTCCATTTCGTCCATTTAACCTACTCCAGCATTCAAATACATAACTGAAGTCTAGAGCTGCTTTGCAGTACATCATCCTCTCTAATATGAGGTTCTATAGTTGCCCTCAATGGACACTGTATTTATCAAGACTGATTTGTGATATCTAACCTGGACCAGACGCTTTCAATACTCAATGTCTCACAGGGCCCAAATTGAATCCTGAAAGGCAAAGCTCTTTAAGTAGATTTGGCCTGTCTGGTAAAAGGATGCGTAGCTTCTCTTAGAATATACTCTCTATATATAGAATAGTTTTCGCTATTCTAAACCAGATCAGTTTTATAAGATAAAACTTCTGTGCAGGAGAGCTTTAAAGCCTACCACTGCCTAACCTACAATGCTTAGCATAGCTTTTTTAGCGTTTTAAGATACGGTATCTGTTGAGAAAAGTAGTGTATCCTTATACTATATAGGCTAAAATAAAATCTCTCTTGTATTTCTGAACAGAAGAGCTTTGAACATTCCATCTGCCAAAATATTAGTGTAAATCAAGTTTTCTACATGGTATATCTACTCAAAGTAACTATGTATTCTGCTACTTTAGAGACGAAAAGTCCGTAGGGTAGATCAGTTTATATTGCATTTTCGTTGAATTGGATATTAGAATCCATCAGTTCAAGGAAAAAGTTTCTGGTTAAAATTAGTTATTCAAGATTACATTTCCTTTCGTAAATCTCTTTCTGTGTCAAATATCTTGTGTGAACTAAAAATGTCAACGTCTCTTCATTTGTTTCCTTCGTGTAATGTCGGAATTTTGATATTCCATATCTGGTACATCTGATTCGCTAAAGGGACTTTTTGTATATGCAGTTTGTCTGAGAAAACGTCAATTTATACAACTGCAAAGCTAGTGTTATAAGTTATGTTATTTCTGCTAACAATGTTCATGAGATTCAGAAAAATAGTAATGGGCTAATTTCCATAGGGTCTTTTTCGCTCAAAAAGTACGATTAAACCTTTTTTGCTGATCTTTTCCATCATATTGTGCAGCGCGAAGAGGTAGACTTTTTCAGGCGAATTATAAGCTTGTTGTATGTGTTAAAACATGACTATTTCCGTCTACCACGTTTATGTTTGAATTTATTAAACTTTTGGAACACAATATAGGTGTTAATGTAGGACCTGTGATAGATCGTTTGGGTAAAACTTCAAATTCTTGATACTTACTGGGTAGGAGATCACAGAGTGTTACACAAATATCCTCACATTTCATGTTGTATGTTACTTTAACATGTTTGAATACGGTATTAAATTGGACACGCATGTAGCTTAGAGGTAGTGTAACTTGATTTTGGATTGGGCTATAGATAACTATTTCAATTGAAATAGTTTTAGATCGAGTTTAAATTAATTCGTTCCAATCCAAAATTTCCCAGTTCGCTGCTTGTGTGTATGTATAGGATTAGTTTTGTATATATATTTGTAGGGTTACTTTTTCTAAGTCTTTGCTAATTGATTACATGTAAAGTTTCGAGATACTGACTTGAAAATTTTTCTAAGTCGGTTTCAGCAAACTTTACTTTTGTCAATAAGATTAAAGACAAGGAAAAGGCACAGAAAAAGTAATAGTTGTAGTACTCAGTTTGAAATAGCAACTATTGTACGTGTTGTATCGTGTTTGTGTTGCTTGTAGTGCTCGGGCTTAAGTAATGTTTTCAGCCGCTAAGTTTAAGTTCAGAAGGGTTTATTTTAAAAGCAGCAACAGAGAACTTCAATTTTACCCTGGATTGGTGAAATCGAAGTTTTCTGTTGCTGCCATTAAAATAAACCCTTCTCAACTTAAACTTAGAGCCTGAAAACATTACTTAAGCCCGAGCACTCAACACGAAGTCCTCGGAAGGGAGCAATCCCTTCCGAGGATTTTTTTTTGGTCGCTTAAGAGCTACTTCGTACCTGTACCTTAAATCAGAGGTTTTCATTGGTAGATTCAAAGTATGGTCATCTCTGATTAGTCAATTTTTGAGCTTTTATACCTGTACCTAATTCCCTTTGTTTCCGACCCGAAAAACTTCTCTAAAAATTTCCTAAGTCTCGCCATTGAAATTTTCTTTTCAAATCTTTAGAAATATTTGAAAAGATCCTATTGAAATAAAACAAGAGCCTATAGAAATATTTCTAAGGACTCCTTTCAAAATATTTCTAAAGCTTATTCAAATAATTTCTGAAGGTGTATTCAATGGATTTCTTTAGGCCTTATTCAATGTTTTCTAAAGGCCTTATTCAAATATTTCTAAGGGTCTTTTCATTATATTCTTAGGCCTGTATGTAGAAATATGAAAAGAAATTTGCACGAATTTTTGTACACGGATTATTAATAGATTGGAAGAAAGGATTTGAAAGTCTCCTTTATGAAGAGCACTCATGCTTGCACTTTAACTACAGTTTACCAATGCGCGCAGGAAGACTTAAGAAGTAAACAAACCCGATTCTATGGTCCAGAGATTAGAAATGAACACAGCAATAAACAAGAATTCAACTGAACATCGAACAAAGCGGCTAGAACGAAAGTTTAGCTGAGAAGACAGTATTTCCCAACTTTAATTTTCTTACACGCCTTTATCTTAATGAAAGCGCAAAAGCCTGCACTATTACCACACTATACCAAAGCGCGGGAAGATTTAAGATAGAGACAAAGTCGAGTCTACGGTCGAGATATTAACGGGAAAGTAGCAGAGTAAAGTTCAGAATGAGCACAGCGTTAAACAGGAGTAAAACTTAACATCAACCGTCTACGCAAAGCGGCTTAGAGTAAAAGTTGACTGAGGAGGAAACATTTTCATAAGTTCAATCGTTTTTCTACCTCTAAACCATACAAACAATTTTATATTGCAAATATATACACATATATATTTAACACTAATCTCTTTACAATAATGGGGAGAGCGATTGTCAATATAAACAACAAACACTACATACAAACAAGATACATAACGTAGAACCGATAATAAAACACGAAGTGTGAGTCTATTAAATGACAACAGTTTTAGATAAACATATGGACTAAGCAATCGACGATAAAGTACGAACTATGATAACAAGAAAGACGGGCATTACATGTAATAAATGACATGGTATTAACAATCTATACCACACAATAACAAGACAGCTGGAGTATCAGTCCACGGTATAGATAATACCAAATGTGTATACCGCATAACAACAACAAAAAAGATATAACGTGACTCCATGCAATAAATGGTAAAATATGAATGTTGGCAACCCGCTGTTACGTATTTAGGAAAGCTGAAATAAATATATTAAGAGTTGATAATTTAAATCAAGATCTGGGGGGTGTTAAGTTGTAAGCACTTTCCATCACCAATTTATTCCTCGAGATCATAAGGTGTTTCCTCGCAGTTAACACATCAACTTAACATGTCTATATCTTGGATTATAATGTTACATTGATAAATGTAAGCTTATAAAGAAACATGGATAGCTACCACAACATACGTATTTCCTGACCTATCAGTGCAACAGGCAAAAATAATGAAGCAAACCTGGTAAGTGTTCTTTCCTGTACAATATCATAGACACAATCCACACAGTCTATCATCCTTTTAGTATGGAATGTTGCTTCTAGTAACTTAGAAGTTCATTATGTTCATCAAATCAATGCAAAATAGAATCAGAAGTAGTATATCAGTTATATTATAATCCAAACCTATTATTTGCTCAAAATTCTCAAATGTCCAAAGAAGCAAAATTGATATAGTTTCTCCAGTTTATCCTGTTATCCACTTAATAACATTCAGTATGTACCACAAACTGAGAGTCCGCAAATCAAAGCAATGTCATTTCCTGGTACCATCCTCTTAATGGTGATCCAGCTGAAATTAACAATCATTGAAATATAACTTTGTCCAAAAGATTCTGAAAAGTATAAAGTGGACGCTTATTTCGAGTTGTATAAATAAATATTCATCCAGCATGCAAACATTCGCCTTGAACAGTCCAAAAAATATCAAAGTACCAATTTGTGTTACAAAATTGTTTTCTAATATCTTGATTATCGATACGGACTTCCTCTAAATTCCTGTCGAGGCAACAAAACAGTAATTCCACGTCTTTTCCTCCTCTTTGCATCAAGCAAGCATGTAGTGTGTGCTTTCAGTTTTTACTTCTTCTGCTTCCAACGTGAATCATCAAATCAAAGAGAATCACCAACATATGGACTTTTTCTGATGAACACCAATTGTCCCTCTAACATTATCAAGGAATTGTTTATTTAACTTAGCATATTATATTGCTTCGTTGGCTAGATTAACCAGAGACGTAAAAGCACGTCTCTGGTTTTGTTTCCTGCAATTTATCAAAAGCATATATAGTATATAATATATATTAAGGTCCAGTTGGAAATTTCCAAAGTCTATAGAAAGACATAATCCATTTGAGAAACATTCGACTCCAAGGTAAAACCGATGCACAACTCAGTTTGCAGAATTAGTATAGCTTAGTCCAGTGCCCTACTCTGGCAATTGGAAGGACACATCGAGATTTAATGCACAGTATTAATATCAGGCATTGAACATTTATCCATAAAATGACGAATGGAGTTGAAGCCAAAGCAGCAGTGTTGTCAGTCAGCCATAATAATGCCTTTCAATACCAACCAATGAAGCAAGAAAAAGCGATAAAATTTCATCTGACTGGTTTGTTTTGCTTATCCTGAAAAATCTCGACAAGATGACAAAATTTCCCTTCGCAAACAGAAATCTCTTCTCCTTTGCTATCCAAGGCAATGAAATGTTTACACTACGATATTTACAAAACCAGGTTTGTTGTTTCGAGTGTCATTGCATTACATAATATCATGAAAACCATTCCTTTTCAAATCTGTACGACGACGTAGTAACGAAGAACAGAGTACCAAGTAAATACTTGTAAGAGATCAGAACGATGAGATTTTTATCATCCACGAGGCCTTGACGTCTGTCTCTTCGATATGGATATCCACAGTCTTCATCATTTGTCAGTCACTGTTCTCTTTTGGAAATTACGAAGTGTTAAAATATGTTGATAATTCAACAAACGACCTCGTCCCATTAATTCCCATTAATGTTCTTCTGCAATTTCTTCTAATTACCTAGACGAGGTAAAGAAGAAAATAAGACACTCAATTTGAAAACAGTTAACGATAACAAGTTATAACACCAAAAAACATATTTAACACAACATTTTAAAGACACATTAATTGCTATTGCGGAATTTTAAAGACGTCTGGGGCTATCGTCAGTGATGAGGATTGCAGACCGTACCGCGCCGCAATGACCAAGTGTAGTAATGGGATAGGCAGGCAAGCAGGCAGAATTTTCTACATGCTGACATTTTTAAAAGATAGCCCTTGAAATTATAGTCTACGTTGTAAAGTTCAAACAGGCATATTCAAAGTCCTAACAAGTACATCCATCCGGCATTGTCAATGAAAAGAAGATATCGTAATCACAAGATGAAGACCGCAACCCAATTTCTACAGATGACACACATGGATAGCTTACAGGGCAGGAGGATTCTCACAAAGGTATATACAGTGGATTAATGAATTTACAAATGAAGAAATGGAAAGGTATGGGAATGAATAGGGTGATCGACGGAAGTAAGGACAGAAAATAAATAGACCAGAAAAGCAAGGGTCAGATCAAAAGTGTGACAGACGCACTAACTAGCACGTGGACAAGCATGCATTAAAGACAAATGCAGAAATATGCCTGAATCGTAGAGACGATAAATGTATAGACTAAGATATTTGTAGAGGGTACTTGGATTGAAAAACGCATAGGCGAATTTAACTTAGCAATGATCTATAAATGCATCATATATGTCTGACGGAATGGATTGAAAATGGACTCAACACTGTATCTGTGATAAAACGTTTGATGTGATGAATGGAGGTATAAGAGGAGGTAAGGATAGATGAAATGAACCTTGGATGGGATGATCAACATGAGGATAAATAGAAAAAAGAGTGACGTATGCAAGTATGGATCGGTACATTGGTGCACGAATAGACGCATTTACAGATATTAATAGCATAGACAATGCAATACGTGGATGGATCGGTAGATGGATGGATGGACCGATGCAAGAAGGGGGATGGTGTGGCTAGGTGATTTGATGGATGAGTGGATAGACGGATGGACGAAAGTTGTTTTCGTGGGTGGCTCAATTGAAAGCTGGATTGATGAATGGATTGTAGATGGATATATGAATGAGTGTAAGGTTGAATAGGTCAATGGATACATAGGGTGGGTGTATTATGGGTGGATTAAGCGATGAGCGGATAGAAAGAAAGGTCGATGACCGGAAAATATGGTTTGATAAGCAGATAGTTAGACGGGAGGATTGACGACATGATGTTTGCTTAGATAAATAGAAGAAAGGACGGCTGGAGGAGTTAACAGACTTACAGTAGCGTGGATGGCACGTAAAAAGAATTTGAGTTAAGCTAATCGACCGAGGAAAGGATAAATGGATAAATGGATGGATGGGTTGATGGAATGATGGGCACATTGACTCATGATTCAATGATGGGCACATCGGTAGTCGAAAGAAAAGTTGAATGAAAGAATCAACGGATAAGTAAATTAATTGATAGATGGACGGGGGGGGCTTGGAGGATAAATAGCTGGAGTGGCGTAAAGGAACAAAAGATCACTGACATACTGATTGGGCGTATGCATGAATAGATTAGTGTATGGATGGACAGATTAGGTAGTCCATCAGATGGAGTAATGAAAGATGGACAGGGTGTAGGGATAGGTAAATGGACTATTGAACATTTAATGATGGGTTTATAAGTGAGTGTACGGTTGCACAGGATTTGCAAACGGATTGATTGTCGGATGGATTGATCAATTTACGGAGCAAAGGGCTCATGTTAAAATGGATGGTTTGATTAACTGAATGACCGATGATTGGATTGGCAGTTGAAATTCCGAATCTGTAGATGTACAGAATAGAGGACGGAGGGATTGATAACTCACTGATCAGTGGAAGAATAAACTTATGGCACGGTAGATAGCTTACAGTGTAGGCGGAGACCTAGAGCACGGGCGCCCAAATGTTCCTTGTTAACGTAGACACCCCTGTTTACGTAATTGTAGGAAATCCTGCATACCTAACGTGAATGAAGGCTACCTGCACATGGGACCACGGCGCCCCTGTGTTCCATTGTCTTCTTACAAACCTCTGCATATCATACTTGAATGCCTTTTTAAGAAGGACCATGGTGCTCCTATGACCTACTGTCAACTAAGACCCCCCTGGATAGCTAATGTATTGATAAGCTACCAATTTAATGTAATAGGCACACCTGTATACCAAATACAAATGAAGGCTACCACTTAACAGGCACCATGGCGCCTCAGTGTTCCATCGTCTAGAAACCTTCACCATCAACTTATTTGAATGTAGGCTACCTCGCCAATGCGAACTCAGGGGCCGCTATATTCTGCGTTAACATAGAAACTCATAAATACCTAATGTAAATTTAGGCTACCTTAATTAACAAGAACAAAGGACCTACTTCATTACATCCTAAACATTGGCGACTCTACATTCCTTAAGTGAATGCATGCTACCAATAAAAAGTAGTCCAAAGCGCCATTACATACCTAATAATTCAAAGCTACTTTCCCAAAACGACCATGGGCACCGCTATGATCCACACTAAATCTAGACACCTCTTCGTACGTAAGTTTAATGTTGGTCATCTTTCCAACAACAACAACCAAAACTCAACTACGCAACATGGCTGATACGAACTAAAGGGCTGCTATATTCCGTGTAAACATAGACGTCCTAATGTAAATATCGGATACCTCTTAACAAGAAAGACGGACCCGCAACATCTCATCATAAACCTAGGCGACCCTATATACCTAACGTAACTGTAGCCTATCACCTTAACGGAATGGTAGACAGCACTGTGTACCTAATGTGAATCAAGGCTACCTTTTAACAGGAACCATGGGCCCGCAACATTTCATCATAAACCTAGGCGACACAACATACCAAGCACAATTGTAGCCTATCACTTTAACGCAATAGTAAACAGCAGTGTCCACTTAATGTACATATCGGCTACCTGTTTACAAGAAAGAAGGACCCGCAACATTTGATCATAAACCTACGCGACCCTATATACGTAACGTAATTTTGGCCTATCACCTTAACGGAATGGTAGACAGCACTGTGTACCTAATGTGAATCAAGGCTACCTTTTAACAGGAATTAAGGGCTGCAACATTTCATCATAAACCTAGGCGACCCTATATACCTAGCATAATTGTAGCCTATCACCTTAACGCAATAATAGACAGCAAAGTCTACTTAATGTACATATCGGCTACCTCTTAACAAGAAAGACGGACCCGCAACATTTCATCATAAACCTAGGCTACCCATATATACCTAGCGTACTTGTAGCCTACCACCTTAACGGAATGATAGATAGCACTGTGTACCAAATGTGAATCAAGGCTACCTTTTAATAGGAATTAAGGGCCGCAACATTTCATCATAAACCTGGGCGACCCTATATACCTAGCATAATTGTAGCCTATCACTTTAACGCAATAGTAAACAGCACTGCCTACTTAATGCACATATCGGCTACCTCTTAACAAGAAAGATGGACCCGCAACATTTCATCATAAACATTGGCGACCCTATATAATTAACGTAATTGTAGCCTACCAACCTAACGGATGGGTAGACAGCACTGTGTACCTAATGTGAATCAAGGCTACCTTCTAACAGGAATTAAGGGCTGCAACATTTCATCATAAGCCAATGCGACCCTATATACCTAGGATAGTTGAAGGCTATCACCTCAACACAATGATAGACAGCATTGAGTACCTAAGGTGAATCAAAGCTACCTTTCAAAAGGAACCAAGGGCCAGCAACATGTCATCATAATCATGGGCTAACCTATATACCTAGCGTAATTGTAGCCTATCCCATTAACGCAATGGTAGACAGCGCTGTATACCAAATGTGAATCAAGACTACCTTTTCACAAGAACCAAAGGCCCGCAACATTTCATCATTAACCTATAGGACCCTATGTACCTAACGTAATTGAACCCTATCACCTTAATAGAATGCTAGACAGGACTGTTAACCTAATGTAAATTAAGGCTACCTTTTAACAGGAACCATGGGCCCGCAACATTTCATGATAAACCTAGGCGACTCTATACACCAAACGCAATTGTAGCCTATCGCCTTAACGCTATGGTAGACAGCTCCATGTACATAATGTGAATCATGATCTCCTTTTAACTTGAACCATGGGCCCGCAACATTTCATCATAAACTTGGCGACCCGATGTACCAAACGTAATTGTACCCTATCACCTTAATAGAATGGTAGACAGCACTGTGTACCGAATGTGAACCAAGGCTACTTTTTAACAGGAACCATGGGCCCGCAGCATTTCGTCATAAACCTAGGCGACCCTATGTACCTAACGTAATTGTACCCTATCACCTTAATAGAATGCTAGACAGGACTGTTAACCTAATGTAAATAAAGGCTACCTTTTAACAGGAACCATGGGCTCGCAACATTTCATGATAAACCTAGGCGACTCTATATACCAAACGCAATTGTAGCCTATCGCCTTAATGCTATGGTAGACAGCTCCGTGTACTAATGTGAATCATGATCTCCTTTTAACAGGAACCATGGGCCTGCAACATTTCATCATAAACTTGGCGACCTTATGTACCAAACGTAATTGTACCCTATCACCTTCATAGAATGGTAGACAGCACTGTGTACCGAATGCGAACCAAGGCTACTTTTTAACAGGAACCATGGGCCGGCAGCATTTCGTCATAAACCTAGGCGACCCTATATACCTAACGTAATTGTACCCTATAACCTTAATGGAATGGTAGACAGCACGGTG